>JAYMSP010000013.1:0-126419 GCA_036897095.1 Plantago elongata
AAATCTTATCACCTTAGGCGAAGTCGCGGTTGATCAGTCCAAAGCTTTCATTCAAACAACTTCGAACATAGCCCAAACGTACATAAGCGGAGGCACAAGAGTACCAGCTGAAGGTTGTGTTGATGGACTAAAACATTCCATCTATAGCTTGGATCAATGTATGGTCTATTTTAGGTCTTTCAATAGAGGTGTGATTCACTTCCTTAACACTGAGGCTGCTGGGGCTAGGACTGGTGTTAGTGATTGCGATGATGATTTTGGTGCTGGCGAACCTGGTGATCTTAAACAAGCCACCCAAAACGCGCGAGTAATTATTCAATCACTTTTAGTGATTATCACTAGTTTGTAATGAATCTATTCATATGATTATTTTGTATTGAGGCTAGTTGGCTACCTATGCAAAATACAAATCTACACATATTTAAGGGACTCGGATTTTTCTTCCGCACGCAATTAAACAAAGTCTCATGAGAGACGGTCACTGTGTAGAGAAAGTCCATAATACCAATAAAATCATTCATGTTATTAATAAAAAAATCTATGTAGATACGGTTCATGATACGAATAAATTACAATTAAGTTGCGTCACCAATTTTGAGCACACAACACAAGTATCACATAATAAAGTAAGCAAATATGAGCTAGAAGGGATAGAATCAAATGATGAGGCACAACAAATGAAAATTAATTTTAAAAAAAGCCTGAAATTCAAAGAAAGTAAACGAATTGAATAAGTGATACAAGTGACAAGCTCAAAATTCCGTATTCAAGAGGTCACGAGATAGATTTTCGAAATAGGTGATTTATCCCTTGTATAAATATATTTAAAAATAGTTGAGTTGAATGTGTTTTTATACATAAGGGTATTTGAAACTAGCATCATTTTATAATTAAAGGGTTTTACATAGGTTTTTTTTTTAATATTTGATGTCTATATGTATGTAAAAAAGAAGTGATATGTTTGAATTTTTTAAGTTTAATTGATTGGTTTTGATGTTAGTTGAGTGGTTATGATTGTTAGTTTGATTGAATAAGTAAAGATGAAGCAAGAGTAAAGTGTAAGAGAATGATGATTGTTAGTTGAGTTAATTTTCTTTTATTGTAGAAGGTACAAAACATATTTTTTCAAACATTTTAACATATAAATAGTCAATTGTAAATGGATGCCAAAAAGAATGTGAATGTTCGGGAGTGTGTGTGAAAGGCCACTCTGAAATCTTCAGTTTCGTAAAATGTTAAATGTCGTCGACTCTGTTTTCTCAATTTTAATTCTTACCAAAAAGAACCTCATATGTTATAATCATATTAAAAAATTCTACACTAAAATACAAAAAATGAAATTACACTATTTTATACCCGCACAGTCATGCTGGCTATCCAACACTATCTATTTATTTATTTATTTTTTATAAACTTCCCACTTTATATTTTGCGATCAATCATAATCAACTTTAACAATGAGTTTTTCTATAAATATATTGACTTTATACTTAATAGAATTATATTATGAAAAGTACTAGTTTAAATTATCATTATCTAATTTCATTAAATATTTAATCATAATATTTTAAAAATAATTTATAGTTAAAATTGATTATGATTTACCAGTCAAACTTAGAGTGGAAAATATTTAAAAGAATGAAGGTAGGACTACATTCTAATTAAAATTGAAAAGGAGTAAATAAGTTTTTCTTTCTTTACATAGGAAATACATCCGAGATGTATAGTTTTCATTGTAAAAGCCAAATTTTGAAAAAGAAATAAGGTATAATCGTTTGTTATGGTGATTCCTGATATCAAACTCAGAAAGAGGAAAGAGCCTTTTAAACTTCAAAGTATGGAGATTGTGCGAATATTCAAGATATATAATGTACGTACTTTTTTCTTGAATAAAGCATGTCTATTATAATTTGGACGATTTTCAAGTACCATTCATTCACAATCACAATAAATATTTATTCACAAATACTACTCTGAAAAAATTATATAAACGTGCAACCATTGATAATTTGATTGGCATTGAAGAAAAACACAATAATCATGTCTTTTTTCTACTCCCTCTTTCTTTTGGCTATGCTAACTTTTGCATCGTTTTGCCACACACATATGTTGATTTGGTTGGCGATGTTTGTGGCAAGTCACCAAATCCTGCTTTATGTAATCAAGCTTTGAGATCCGACCCCCGTTCTCGTGGAGCAAATCTTATCACCTTAGACGAACTCGTGGTTGATCAGTCCAGAAGGTTGTGTTGATGGACTAAAATATTCCATCTATAACTTGGATCAATGTATGGGCTATTTCAGGTCTTTCAGTAGAGATCTGATTTTTTGGCTTAGCTCTAAGGCTTCTACGGCTGCGAGTGGTGCTAGTGATTGCGATGATGATTTTGGTGCTGCAGAACCTGGTGATCTTAAACAAGCCACCCAAAAAGCGATCGAAATGATTGAATCAGTACTTTTAGTGATTATTCATAGTTTATAATGAATCTATTCATATGATTATTTTGTATTGATGACTAGTTAGCTACCTATGCAAAATACAAATCTACACATATTTGAGGGACTTGAATTTTCTTTCCGCACGCAATTAAATAAAGTCTCATGAGAGACGGTCTCTGTGTAGAGAAAGTCCATAATACCAATAAAATCACTCATGTTATTAATTATGAAATCTATGTAGAGACAGTTCATGATACTAATAAAGCACAATTTAGCTGCGTCACCAATTTTGAGCACACAACATAAGTATCACATAATAAAGTAAGCAAATATGAGCTAGAAGGGATAAAATAAGACGATGAGGGACAACAAATGGAAATTAATTTAAAAATAAAAAACCCAAAATCCAAAGAAAGTAAACGAATTGAACAAAGTGATACCAATGACAAGTTGAAAACCTCGTATTCAAGAGGTCACGAGATCGATTTCCGAAATAGGTGATTTATCCCTTGTATAAAGATATCATAAAAAGAGTAAAAAATAGTCGAGCTAAATTATTTTTATACATAATGGTATTTGAAACTAGCATCATTTTATAATTCAAGGGTTTTACATAGGTTTTTTTTTAATATATGTGATGTCTAAGAATAAAGTTATGTATGTAAAAAAGAAGTGATATGTCTGAACTTTTGAGTTTAATTGATTGGTTTTGATGTGAGTTGATTGGTTATGATTGTTATTTTGATTGAATAAGTAAAGAGGAAGTAAGAGTAAAGTGTAAGTGAATGATGATTGTTAGTTGAGTTAATTTTCTTTTATTGTAGAAGGTACAAAACATATTTTTCGAAATATTGAACATATAAATAGTCAATTGTAAATGGATGCAAAAAAGGATGTGAATGTCTGGGAGTGTGTGTGAAAGGCCACTCTGAAATCTTAAGTTTTGTAAAATGTTAAATGTCCTCGATCCTGTTTTCTCAACCTTAATTTTTAGCAAAAAAACCTCATATGTTATAATCATATTATGAATTTCTTACACTCAAGTACAAAAAATGAAATTACACTGTAGTCGTGCTGGCTATTCAACACTATTTATTTACTTTTTTATAAACTTCCCACTTTACTATTTTGTGGTCAACCATAATCAACTTTAACAATGAGTTTTTCTATAAATATATTGACTTTATACTTAATATAATTATATTATGAAAAGTACTAGTTTAAATTATCATTACATAATTTCACTAAATATTTAATCATAATATTTTAAGAATAATTTATAGTTAAAATTGATTATGATTTACCAGTCAAATTTAGAGTGGAAAAATTGTAAAAGAATGAAGGTAGGACTACGTTCTAATTAAAATTGAAAAAGATTAAATAAGTTTTGCTTTCTTTACATGGAAAATACACCCGAGATATATAGTTTTCATTGTAACAGACACATTTTGAAAAAGAAATAAGGTATAATCGTTTGTTATATATGGTAATTCCTGATATCAAACTGAGAAAGAGGAAAGAGCCTTTTAAGCTTCAAAGTATGGAGATTGTGCAGATATTCAAGATATACAATGTACGTACTTTCTTGAATAAAACATGTCTATCATAATTTGGACAATTTTCAAATACCATTCATTCACAATCACAATAAATATTTATTCCCAAATACTACTCTGAAATAGTTATATAAACGTGCAACCATTGATAATTTGACCAGCATTGAAGAAAAACATAATAATCATGTCTTCTTTCTACTCCCTCTTTCTTTTGGCTATGCTAACGCTTGCATCGTTTTGCTACACATATGCTGATTTGGTTGGCGATGTTTGTGGCAAATCACCAAATCCTGCTCTATGTAATCAAGCTTTGAGATCCGACCCCCGTTCTCGTGGAGCAAATCTTATCACCTTAGGCGAAGTCGCGGTTGATAAGTCCAAAGCTTTAATTCAAACAACTTCGAACATAGCCCAAAAGTACATAGGCGGAGGCACAAGAGTACCAGCTAAAGTTTGTGTTGATGGACTAAAACATTCCATCTATAACTTGGATCAATGTATAGGCTATTTCAGGTCTTTCGATAGAGGTGTGATTCACTTCCTTAACACTGAGGCTTCTGGGGCTGCGGGTGGTGCTAGTGATTGCGATGATGATTTTGGTGCTGCAGAACCTGGTGATCTTAAACAAGCCACCCAAAACGCGATCGAAATGATTGTATCAGTACTTTTAGTGATTATTGATAGTTTATAATGAATCTATTTATATGATTATTTTGTATTGATGGCTAGTTAGCTACCTATGCAAAATGCAAATCTACACATACTTGAGGACTTGAATTTTCTTTCCGCACGCAATTAAACAAAGTCTCATGAGAGACGATCTCTGTGTAGAAAAAGTCCGTAATACCAATAAAATCACTCATATTATTAATTGAAAAAACTATGTAGAGACAGTTCATGATACCAATAAAGCACAATTAAGTTGCGTCACCAATTTTGAGCACACAACACAAGTATCATATAATAAAGTAAGCATAGTCGAGTTAAATGTGTTTTTATACATAATGGTATTTGAAACTAGCATCATTTTATAATTCAAGGGTTTTACATCGGTTTTTTTTAATATATGTGATGTCTAAGAATAAAGTTATGTATGTAAAAAAGAAGTGATATGTCTGAATTTTTTAAGTTTAATTGATTTGTTTTGATGTTAGTTGATTGATTATGATTGTTAGTTTGATTGAATAAGTAAAGAGGAAGTAAGAGTAAAGTGTCAGAGAATGATGATTGTTAGTTGAGTTAATTTTATTTTATTGTAGAAGGTACAAAACATATTTTTCGAAATATTTGAACATATAAATAGTCAATTGTAAATGGATGCAAAAAAGGATGTGAATGTCTGGGAGTGTGTGTGTAAGGCCACTCTGAAATCTTAAGTTTTGTAAAATGTTAAATGTCCTTGACCCTGTTTTCTCAACTTTAATTCTTAGCAAAAAAACCTCTTATGTTATAATCATATTATGAATTTATTACACTCAAGTACAAAAAATGAAATTACACTATAGTCATGCTGGCTATCCAACACTATTTATTTATTTATTTACTTTTTTATAAACTTCCCACTTCACAATTTTGCGGTCAACCATAATCAACTTTAACAATGAGTTTTTCTATTAATATATTGACTTTATACTTAATAGAATTATATTATGAAAAGTAATAGTTTAAATTATCATTATATAATTTCATTAAATTTTTAATCATAATATTTTAAAAATAATTTATAGTTAAAATTGATTATGATTTACCAGTCAAATTTAGAGTGGAAAAATTGTAAAAGAATGAAGGTAGGACTACATTCTAATTAAAATTGAAAAAGAGTAAATAAGTTTTGCTTTCTTTACATGGAAAATATATCCGAGATATATAGTTTTCATTGTAAAAGCCACATTTTGAAAAAGAAATAAGGTATAATCGTTTGTTATGGTAATTCCTGATATCAAACTCAGAAAGAGGAAAGAGCCTTTTAATTCAAACTATGGAGATTGTGCGGATATTCAAGATATATAATGTACATACTTTTTGAATAAAGCATGTCTATCATAATTTGGACAATTTTCAAATACCATTCATTCACAATCACAATAAATATTTATTCCCAAATACTACTCTGAAAATATTATATAAACGTGCAACCATTGATAATTTGATAGGCATTGAAGAAAAACACAATAATCATGTCTTCTTTCTACTCCCTCTTTCTTTTGGCTATGCTAATGCTTGTCTCTTCTTGCCACACATATGCTGATTTGGTTGGCGATGTTTGTGGCAAGACACCAAAATTTGCTTTATGTAATCAAGCTTTGAGATCCGACCCCATTATCATGGAATAAATCTTATAGCATTAGGCGAAGTTGCTGTCGACCAGTCTAAAGCTTACATTCAAACAACTTTGAACATAGTAAAAGAGTACATAGGCGGAGGCACAGGAGTACCAGCCCAAGGTTGTTTTGATGGACTAAAAGAATCCATCCATAACTTGGATCAATGTATGAGTTATTTTAGGTCTTTCAATAGAGGTGTGATTCACTTCCTTAACACTCATGCTGCTGGGGTTAGAGGTGAAGTTAGTGATTGCGATGATGATTTTGGTGTTGCCGAACCTGGTGATCTTAAACAAGCCACCCGAAACGTGCTCGTAATGATTCAATCACTTTTACTGATTATTACTAGTTTGTAATGAATATCGTTTTGCATAGATGGCTACATATGCCATGGTGAATCTACACATATTTGAGGAAGTCAAATTTTAACTTGTATATGTTTTATTCGCAAGTATATATTGTAAATTAATTTTATATTTGTAAACGTGCAAACATATACAATTAAAAGTAATTTGATATCTTTGAGAAAATTTATGTTTTTGAATAATAGAAAAAAGAGACAAATTATTTTTTGGAACGATAGAACATGTCTTATTGATACCATAAAACATTGTACGTACATTTAAGGGCTGACTAGAAACGTCCATGCCCAAAACAATAAATAACGAAAAGACACGAGGACTATGAAATCAAAAAAGTAACAAAGCTAATCTAATCTAAAGTCGGGATCACTTCCGTAGATTTTCGGTTATGGCATCTCATGATCGTGATGTGAATGATCGACCTAATTGCTTCCTGCATATCAAGAGTCTTGCCTTGAAAGATCTTCTCGTCCTTGCTTGCAAGATGTGGAACACGACTGCTTTCTCACCCTTTCCTCTTGCACGACGTCTCAACCAATCAATCAACAGTGGCCAAGTCATAATATGTTGCACACACAACCATATCAATCTGCCTCGAAAGATTTCATATGTTATCGGTCATTGGAATAGTAAGTGATTAATTGACTCCGTTCTAGAACAAAAGCTGTAACATCCATCTGTAGAAATACCAAAGAAAGCAAGTTGACTTTAGTAGCAAGCCAACGATGTAAGGCCAACCAGAGTATGAAGATGGCATTTTGGTCGAGCCTGATAGCAGATAACCAGGTCGCACCAATCAACGGTAGGATGAGGGGCTCGTAGGAACTTGTAGATATCCCAAATGGAGAACTTCGGGGACCCCATTCGGGCAGCCCAACATTGTGAGCTGTGGAGTAGCTCACGGACCCGGAGGATAGCTTTCATAACCATGGAGCAACTCAGCGGAACTGCCCAATCATCCATATCTTGTGATTTTATATAATAACTATGTATCAATTGAACCCACAATGAATCCGCCTTGGTTTGGATCTTCCACATAAGCTTCGAAATAAGAGCCTGATTCCAAACCTTCAAGTCAATGATATTCAAACCACCACAATAACGAGGAGTACAAACCTGTTGCCATGAGACAAAAGCCTTGTGGTAATTCCCATCCTTGTCACTCCATAAGAAACGCCTGCATATACATTGGATATGCTCTATAACAGCTTTCGGAAATGGAAACACCTGGAGCCAATAAGTTATGATGGAGGTAATAACACTCTTGATCAACTGCCCTGCCAACATAGCTAAAAAGTCTCGTAGACCAGTGCTTTATTCGACTCAAAATGCAATCAAGGTGGGGTTTGTACTGCACAATGGTGATCCTACTATGGAAAAGTGTAACTCCCAAGTAGCGCACCGGCCGGAGGGAGCCAATAAAGAACCCAGTACATGCTAATAGATGATGCATGTCCGGTAGTGACAGGCCACCAAAGGAAGACATTGGTCTTTGCGTGATACTAAATGGAAAAGATAAATAAACTATAAATGTAGAAATTCTTGAGAGACACGATTTTGTCTCTAAATAGTGTATCTACGGAAGAATTTATTGTAGAAATAAAATAATTCATTAATATTAATCAAAATACATATTATCTCTAACTTGGTGTTTTTCATATTACAACAATACTTATTTCATAAAAAATATATACGTTTTAATTAATAACATAAACGATTTTAACAGTGATTGGTACGGTGGTATATACTGTGTTATCAATAAACAGTACAAGAATAAATTTGTCTGTTGTAATTTACTGACTAATTTGGTTATAAATTAAGTACATACAAACGGATTCGGTTTAGCAATTTACCGATTAATAAGGAAACCACCCGGTTAATAAGTGCCCAACCGTCCCAAATCATAATATTCCGGTAAACTAGTTGTTATTCGTGGATAAAACACTAATTCCAAACTTTACCAAAAGTAGTTAAGTTTGATGAATTCTTATGATAGAAATTTATGGACGGTTGTACTCCACTAGTATGTAATCTCATATACTCCCTAATTTGGATTAATCCAAAATCAACAAAATTAAATTTTGATTATAAATTCATCTCAAATTGAAACTATAAAATATTCATGAAGTTGTCAAGTTCAGCGGTTTATAAGAAAACTGCCCGGTTCGGTTTTCAGCCAGTTAATATATACGTACCAATCGGCTCGGAAACATAAAATTTCAGGTTGAGCCGCGGCCAGTGGGCGCAGTTTTTAAACATTGATTTCACCATTTGCCAAATTTATTAAGTTTTTAATATAATGGATAGATTTCTTATGATTATATCGTGTCGATTGATGGAAATCTATGAGTAGTAATCCACTAGAAGTCTAGAACGTTGAACTTCGATACTCTTTCAGATCTTTGGTTGGTCAATTGAAACTTTTAACATAATTTAGAACCCTGCTAATTTAAATTACTTCAACTCAATCAATTGTAAATTCGATCAATCACTAATATTCAGTTAATTTTTCAACTTAATGAACTTTCTTATAAAATCTTCGTTAGGTGAACGTGTAGCTTTTTAAACAAGCTAGCTGGTTTGAAAAACTAATAAAGTTAGCTTGTTGAAAAAAAAAGCTACATGACAAGTTACCAGCTTACAACTACATTTTCAGCTAGTTTTACTAATCAGGATCGTAAGCTCTGACAAAACTTGCTGAAAAGGTAACTGGTAGATTGTCAGATAGTTTTTTTATAACAAGTTAACATGATTAGCTTCTCAACTAGCTTTTCAGCTAGTTTATTTAAAATTGACATGTTCAAGTAACAAGCTTTTTATAAAAAAAGTTTATTCAACTAAAAAATTAGTTGTAAATAGGGGCATAATCTAGTAATTTAATTTTTCATTTTACGATCAACTAAATTTTATTTCTAATTATCCACGCTCAAAGTTGTACTCTTTCACCACTAACTTTTCACCTTCATAATTATTTTTCTCTTATAAAAAATTCCAAATGTGATAAAATATTCGTTATAAGAACGCACTGATTCTAAAAATAGTTAACTGATGTGATAAGCTAATAAAGTTAACTTGTTTAAAAAATTAATTAATTTTTCAGCTACCAGTTAATATTTTATGTTCTAATTAACTTCAACTAGTTAATTTTGTTAATGAGAACCATCGTGTAAATGAATGAATTCCTTTAGCAAAAAAGAAAAAATTCTATAAGGAAACTACGAAAGAAAATAATCTGGGTGTATATATACTTGACCAAGTGTATATACCGTACACATCAACATCGATCATGACGATACATTCATAATTTTCACATTTGGAAATGTTTGCTAAACTCTTTCAATTCCCTTTATAAAGAGAAGAAGAAGAAGAACAAACAAACGAAGTCATGTAATCTAAATAGTCTCGTAGCAACCTAGTCAATCAAGTGATTACTATATAGTCATGTTCATAATCTTCCTTCTTTTCTCAGCCTCAAAGTTTGTTTTCTCCAGCGACAATGCTCTTATTCCACCTGACAAGTCCCAACTTAACTACTGGTTCAAGCAAAATGTAGCTCCGTTCGCATCCCGGAAATCAATGCTGGACTCGGCCCTTGTCACGGCAGAAGCTAGTCCCGAGGTTGTCAAAGTGAGACGCGATGGGAGAGGTAATTTCACTACCATAAGTGATGCCATCAAGAGTATCCCTGCTGGTAATAAGAAGCGGGTTATTGTGTCGATTGGACCGGGTAGATATTGGGAGAAGATCATGGTTGACATAAACAAGCCGTTTGTTACGTTTTATGGTGACCCGGAGAGTATGCCAACTCTGGTATTCGATGGAACTGCAACTAAGTACGGGACAGTGTCCAGTGCAACGTTGTTTGTTTACTCTGATTACTTCGTTGGGGTGAATCTGAGAGTCGTGGTTTGTATTGATCCATCTTTGTGCATGTATGTTTTGAAAGTCTAAACAATATTCATGGTTGTTCTGTTGTTGTTGATTAGAACTCTGCGCGGAGAGGAGCTGGACAGGCGGTTGCCATGACAATACAAGGAGATATGGCTGCATTTTATAATTGCGAGTTCCATGGCTT
Source organism: Plantago elongata (assembly GCA_036897095.1). NCBI lineage: Eukaryota > Viridiplantae > Streptophyta > Magnoliopsida > Lamiales > Plantaginaceae > Plantago > Plantago elongata. The sequence goes on from JAYMSP010000013.1 coordinate 10,756, forward strand.
CCAAGATACGCTATGCGACAACACAGGCAGGCATTTTTACAAAGACTGCTACATTGAAGGAACGGTTGATTTCATCTTCGGTTCAGGGCAATCACTTTTCTTGGTAATATCCCGATTATCTATATTACTCTAGTTCCCTTCCGTATGTTTCTAAACATAAAAGATCTGTAATTATATGTGTATGTGTCATATGTGTGAATAGAACACAACAGTTCATGTCATACCAGGAGATCGGACAACATTCATCACAGCACAAGCCAGGGGGAGCAGTTCAAGGCCTAATGGTTATTCCCTAGTGCATTGCACGGTCACAGGCACGGGACGAACTGCATATCTTGGCCGAGCCTGGTACCCTTATGGAAGAGTAGTGTTTGCATACTCTAAATTAAGTAATGTTGTTAATCCGGAAGGATGGTTCAACAATCGGAAACCCAAAAATAACAAGTAAGTCACAATCCCAAGGATCCTGTTTCTAAGCATGCGCATATGTATCCATCTGATGATTAAACTGTTCACTGGTAAACTTTTATGCTCACTGATGTATTATATTCAACTGAATGCAGAACTGTATACTTTGGAGAATACGAAAATACAGGACCAGGATCAGACTTGGTTAAGAGGGTGCAGTATACCAGGGAACTTAGTGATAAGGCTGCAGTGCCATTCTTGAAACTGGCATTCATCGATGCATCGACATGGCTGCTTCCTCCTCCGAAAGTTAACAGATCACGAATGATCCACGAGCAAAATGCCTAGCTACCCCATGCTGATACATCAACATCATATGAGTCAACCTGTTCTTGCCATAACAAAATGTCAACAGCTTTTGACAAAGATGCACTGTTACCCATCCCTATATTATTTCTTTCATCATCAATTAAGATTGGTGGTGTTGACAGACTAGTGCTTATATGAGCTTAAGATTGATGGTATGTAATGGTGACGTTTTATCTACCAAATGATGGTTACAAAGTTGAAGTATGGGTCCAAGAATCATGACAATAGTGACAAGTGAACAACATCAAAATGTTGTTAGGTATATATCTCACGTCATCTTTTCTTTTTTTTATCTTATATCATTTTTTATCGACGTTGGTTAAGTCATTTGTATTTCATAGCCTCGTCAACAAGCCGGAGACACAATAATCAAGAGGTCAGGGGCGTATTATTTCAGTCTCAACATAACACAAATCTCGGGGATTTGATCACAATCATCATACAGAATAATCGAGAATTGTGAATTGGATGCAATTGACATAAATACAAAAGTACAGGGACTTAATTCAAGACAACAAAATCACTGGGTAAGAAGTATAAATGTAGCTCTTATAACATAAGAGCACGTAGTTTCGCATCTAATTCGAATTGAAACGAGTTCGTCTAACTCACGCTCCAATCGTTTGCATATCGGACATACTTAATTGTACCCTACGCATCATTTGCTGTACAATCCCAAATATTAGGTTTTAAATTATTGAGTCGTTAGTGGCAGTTATAATTGTCTTCTTTCCCTCTCTTTTCTTTTTTCTCTGTTACAAACAGCAAAAGCTATTTCAATGTAAACAGTTGATGCGTTCGATTTTGAACAATTTAACAAGGTTCATCTTCTTCTTCTTCAATTCCGTAATCAAACATCTGTATAAGTTTCAATATGGAGCAAGTCGATTGTATCAAGTGTTCCCTAAATACGCGATAGCTGATACCTGATTTTCATACAAGTTCAAGTGCATGATTACAAATGACAATGTAGGATCATTTCTGGAAAAATTAGAACGACTTGCATTCTTTTCTTCACGTGAAGCATGACTTATAGTTACCAATTCGCGAAACAGAACAGCAGTAGTAAATAGGAAATATGTGCAGAACAGGATGCATTCATGGTATGAGATTGCATTTGGAGTTTTCATCAATTATCAGATATTTTGGTAATCAGATTGATTTATTTTTAGTTATCAAAATGCAATTTTGATTCTAGAATTTGGTAACAAAATTATAGAGTTTGTGATTGAACTTGGAGTTTTCATCAATCATCAAAATTTTTGGTAATCAGATTGATTTATTTTTACTTATAAAAATTCAATTTTGATTCAAGAATTTGGTAACGAAAATATTACAGTTGTCACAAAAAAATATTATTTGGTAACAATTTCAAGAAAATGAACGCGCCAATTGTGTAATGAAGTAACAAAATCTTCAACAATACACCTTTCATTAAAACAGTTGCCTCTTTTTATTGGATGGATCCGTTCAAAATTGTAGAAATTCAAAAACAGAAAATAATTGATGACTCCGACTAGTCGTGTCCGTTTGCGTAAACGTTTCGCAGCCTATATAAACCTACCATGGCCATCTTCTCCACACATCCACACCTGAGTCTCACACTTCAGTCTTGTTCTTTTTCACTTCACACTTTGTATCCAAAAAATGGCGACTAATAATGGAGGTATTTCACTTTTCAGAGTTTACAATAACTATCAGTGGTAAAAACTGCAATGCATAGCTTATGTGTTATTGTGTCATTGGCAGGTGAGAATAATAATCGCAAGAGGAAGGGAAAGGAAGTCGCAGAGGATTCAATAATGCCTTCGCTACGAGGGAACTATCCTCAACCACGTAGTATCCTCGATCCGCAGCATCCATTCAATGCTCCGCCAATCGGCCAGTCATCATCTCAAGTTCAACGTGTGCTACACACGGCTGCCCCTGTGAGATCATTTCTCACCCTGCCTGGAACAGGGCAAAATTTTCCCTTAAACCCCCCGGGAAGCTCTGGGAATTCGAAAGATTCAATTGAGCAAATCCTCGGATTTCATGTATGTTTACTGATTTTCTTTTTACAGTGCTTTCTCGGTCGAATTGTGAATATGACTTCTCTTGTACAGCTTGAACATCTGAAGAACGCTCTCTACAGCTCAGTGGACAAGCTTGCTGAGAATAAATCATTACAGGCAAGGAATCTTAAGGACTTTTTCATCGAGTTGAAATCGCGTCAAATTTCAGAGATGGAGCCTAAGCTCAAAACTTACCTCGGAGAGATTGACCGGCTGCTGAAAAGGAACACTAGCTGGAAGCTTACGGTGGAAAGTCTCCAGAAGAGGCTGCAGGAACTGAACGTGGATGAAGCTGGAAACAGTGACTATGGGGCAGAAGAGGAGGCTGAATCATCTCATCAGGCAGTGGAACCTGTGAAGCTCGAGTGCAAGGTCTGTGCGGAGCACGTGTCTACGGTCATGATGTGGCCTTGTCGCCATGTTTGCGTCTGCACAACCTGTAATAAAGTGAGCAAGAAATGTCCAGTATGCAAGATGGAGAAGATGACCACCATTGAACTGTGCTATCCTACTCATGAGTAGAAGCTAGGAATTAACAGTTTGTACTCATGAGTAGCAATTGTACATTACGCAGAATCTGTTGTACAATTGAGCCGTTAGTGGCAGTTATACAGTATTCAAATTCCCTCTTGTTCTTTATCTGTAAATCAGTCAATTTTATTTGCCATTTTCGATCAAGTTTTACAAGGTTTCATCTTCTTGTTCATCTCCGTATAAAAGTTCTGTACAATTGAAGTGTGGATCATTTGATTGTCTGTATTCGTTCTATAAACACATACTATCATATCTATTTCTCGTACGAATCCAGAAAAATTATCAGCACTGTTGCCTACTTGCGAAAGCAGATACACAATCATTTCTGGAAAAATGAACACCTCACAGACTTGTGTTCTTTTCCGCATGTTTTCTTACTGTACGTGAAACAGAACAGCACAGTAAAATGGAAATGTGTGCGGAACAGGACACATTCATCGTACATGATTGGAATTTGGAGTTTTCATCGACTATCAGAAACTTTTGTCATCAGATTTTTTGTTTTTTTTTTGTTTGCGTTCTTCTTCTTTTAGTTATAAAATTCAATTTAGATTCAAGAATTTGGTAACGAAAATATTACAGTTGTCACAAAAAAATAGAATTTGATAAGAAAAATAGCATACAGTTGTCACAAAAATACATTGGTATTCAATGCTAAGAAAATTACTTTAAATTGAGAATTTTCAAGATTTAAATACAATTTTAAGAAAATATGAAGGTGCCATATGTAATAAATTAATTACAAAATCTTGAAATTAATATACACAATTTCACTAAAACCGTTGCCTCTTTTGATTGGATTAGTTCCAACAGTTGCAGAATATTCACAAACGGAAACAATTGGTGAAAATGTGTCTGTTGGAACTTGGAAGCTACTCCAATGAGTCGTGTCTGTTCGCCCAAAGGATGCCACTGTTTCGCATCCTATATAAACCTATCCATGGCCATTGATCTTCTCCATAAAACCTTATCTTTACTAGCATTTCACTTTCCTGACGCTCACTGATTATTGTGAGAAATGACGAGGAAAAATGGAGGTTTGTTAGTTTTTTAGATATAGGACATTCATTATGAGTGAGAAATTGTCAGAAACTTACATTGTATGTTACTATGTCCTTGGCAGGTACGAGGAAGAATCGCAAAAGGAAGGGGAAGGAATTAGCAGATGAGGATACAATGCCTTCTCTGCGAAATTCCCATCACCGTAACCTGCATAGTCAGCATAGCTTCCTCAATGCATATCATCCATTGCCATTAAATGGTCCACCAATTGGCCAATCATCATCTCAAGTGCAGCGTGTTCTAAACATGGCTGCACCTTTGGGGCTTACTCTGTCTGGATTAGAGCAGATTCGCTACAGTCTCCCTGGAGATTCACGAAATCCAAATGATGCAATTGATCAGATCCTCAGAATTCATGTATGTACTCTGATCTTCTTTTTACAGTAATTCCTTATTTGGTCTTGACATTTAGTCTACTTCAGTTTGTAAAAATGTAACTTTTGTTGCGCAGAATGAGCATATGAAGAATGTTCTCCACAGCACAGTAGGCAAGCTAGCAGAGGAAATAATGGCACTATCACAAACAACAAAAGGAAAGGAATTGTTTCTCATCAACAAGAAATTGTCCCAAATTGCAGAGACGGAGGCGAAACTTAAAACCTACACTGGACAGATTGACCGGCTATCGATCAGGTTCACCGGCTGGGAAAAAACGATAGAAACCCTTGAGAAGAAGTTGCGGAAATTGACCCAGGCCCAAGCTGGCAGCAGTGATGTCTGGTGGGAAGAGGGAGCCCAATCATTTCGTCAGGCTGTGGAACCTGTGAGGCTCGAATGCACTGTCTGCGTGGAGCATGTGGCTACGGTCATGTTTTGGCCTTGTCGCCATGTTTGCATCTGCACAAGCTGTAACACAGCAGGCATGAAATGTACAATTTGCAAGATGGAGAGAATGACATATATTGAACTGTCCTATCCTACTTATGACTAGAACTAGAAAGTAATTGTTTGTAGTTTCTCAGTTTTCAGAGAGTTTGCTGTTGTAACTTCTTGTTTGTTATATATGACTTATTATATTCTTCGTTCGCAATATAATTTATTTTTGTACGTCAAATTTTACTCTCCGGATACCATAATAAAGTACAACATACTAAACGACGGAATGCTCAAAATTTACCGGGCGACACCGTAGCTAGCGTTTCTCCCAGAAAGAGGCTGAGGAGTTGAACTAAGGTATAAATATGCAATTAAACAAAATCCAGGGGCTTTAAAGTTTTTTTCCAAATAAAAAATTAATCGACATTTTTGATATAATCTTTTCTCTATCTTCTTCCCAAATCCACTGTTGACCAGCAGAGTGAGGTGATCCACTGAAACTTCGATTAAGGTGATTAACTCATCTGGTTCAGTAAATTCAATTCTTGTTTACACCCCATTAATGGGTTTCTGTCAAATTCAATTCTTGTTTGATTGAAAACTAGATAAGGGAAACAAGAAGAGTTTAGGAAAAGAGAATCTTGGCTATGAGGGTACTGATAAGGCCTCAATTCATTTCATCTCCCAAGTTCAATTCTTTACCTTTGCTCTCCTGTTTTAGAACACCGTTCTCTTCTTCTTTACCGTTGTTGCATTTATCATCCAGGTTACTCTTTGCCCCTTTGTGTGATTTTTATGTAGTTTATCTGTGTTCCTGTTATGTTTCTGAAATGTTTGCTTCTATTTTTGCCACTGATAGTGATTTTGAGTTCTGGAATGTGGAAAAAACCTATCTTTCTGTTGCTGATACTGATTAAAGATTTGTTATAATGATATGCGTATGAAAAATCTTATCTTGGTGATACTGATTAATCATTTGTTATTACGTGAATGATTATGCGTATGGAAAATCTTATCTTGGTGATACTGATTAATCATTTGTTATAAAATGATTATGCGTATGAAAAAGATTATATTGGTGATACTGTTTAGAGATTTGGTAGTGAACTCTATTTGCTAGTTTAGGATGTACTCAATCAGTGATATGGTACAGTTTTCTGTTTTGTGATTAGCGATCGGACTTGTATATCTATCATATTCAAGTGATTTTATTACACTTTGATGGGACTTAATCCTCTTGTATAATTTCATGAACTTTGTTTAAGTTTTAGTATTAAAGTTATGGTAAAATGCTAACAAATCTATTTTGGTGCTTCCATCAGACTCGGAAGTTTATCGGTTTTATCAATCATGGATAATATTGGAGCCATCCCTGAAAAGGAAAAGTTAGTAGGTTCGGTTGCAGATGGTGCTCAAGAAGAATGTGCTTCTCTGTCCAAGTTGCTCCAAGAATTTACAGATATCCCCAGCATTGACAAAGCATGGACTTTTAAATCCGATAAGGGTAACTAATGCTCTCATATTTGATTGATGTATCTGTTTTCAACTTTTTTGTCACAACAACACGTTTGACTCCCGGTTGTTGATTTTGTAATTTGCTGCAGAAGATGGTTCACATGCTATGTTTCTGATTGGTCAACCTAATCTTTTGGGTAACAAGAGGAAGAAATCCTTATTGTCCAGTCATATTTCACGAGTGAGTGATAATTCTGTTAGATTCCACTGGGCCCCGTTCCCCACCGAGGTCAGCGGTGTGTCTGCTATAATCCCCTCTCCATCAGGTTCAAAGCTGCTTGTTGTTCAAAACTCTGAAGGTGACTCTCCAACTCGTTTCGAGATATGGGGTCAATCTGGAGTGACAGAGGAGTTTGTTGTTCCCCGGTCTATCCATGGATCAGTGTATTCAGACGGATGGTAATCATGTATAACTTGTATGTTAAACTGTTGATCGGTGTTACATGTGGGCATTCACTCAGTTGGTTGTTGGTAATTGTTCACTTGTGAGTTTTGTCTGTGTGGTTTATCTGTTCTTACACTTCAATGTTTTATTGTGGCAGGTTCGAGGGAATATCATGGAATTCAGATGAAACCTTCATAGCTTATGTTGCTGAGGAGCCCGAAACCCCGAAACCCACATTTACTTTCTCAGGGTACCAGAAAGATGGTTCTGCAGATAAGGATGGCAACAGCTGGAAGGGTTTGGGTGACTGGGAAGAAGACTGGGGAGAAACTTATGCTGGGAAAAGGCAGCCTGCTCTTTTTGTTATTGATGCCAGCAGGTATAAGTAGTTTTCTCTCTGCCACTTGCCTGTATAATAATGTAAAAGGATCATTTTTATATAATCAATAATCTGATTTTGAGCAAATATTATGCAGTGGACAGGTATCTGCTGTTAAAGGAGTAGGTAGGTCACTGAGCGTCGGGCAAGTTACATGGTCTCCTCCCATTGAAGGCCAGGAATATCTGGTGTTTGTTGGGTGGCCTTCAGATGTTCGGAAGTTGGGTATTAAGTATTGCTACAATAGACCTTGTGCCTTATATGCAATCAAAGCTCCCCTATCCAAGTCAGAAGTTAGTCTTACTGGGTAAGATTATTATATTCGTTAAACTCTCCACTGTTTCACTTGACATGGTTGTTTTACACTTTGATTTGATTATGTCTATCTTGCATGCTTTTTATACATTTAATTTCTGTGATACAGAACTAATGCAGCTGATGAATCGGTTGTAATTAAGCTGACTCAAAGCATAAGTAGTGCATTCTTTCCAAGGTTCAGGTACATATTGGAATCAGTCATCTAGGCGTTCAATACAGCCATATTTCAGAAACTTTTTCTTTTTACTAACTACAAACCCTTTGTTTCTCTTCAGCTTAGATGGGCGACTCCTTGTGTTTTTGTCTGCTAAAAGTTCTGTTGATTCTGGTGCTCATTCGGCAACAGAGTCACTTCATAAGATTGTTTGGCCTGTTGATGGAAAGTTGGGCCCATCCTTGGAAATTGTTGATGTGGTAAGCTATCTTTTCATTGGCCCACAAGTTATAACATACTATTATTGTACATTTTTCTTCACTCGTTCTGTTCCAAAAGAGAAATATCGACAAGACAAGAAGTGCCTGTTTCATGTATTTTTCTCTCTTTTGATGTCTTATGGAGTATTATATTTATCTTAGGTTCCTGTTGTGATGTGTCCTGAGGATGACTGCTTTCCTGGTCTTTATGGCTCTAATGCACTGACTAAACCTTGGCTTTCTGATGGAAATACGATGATTCTTTCTTCTTATTGGGGTAGTACTCAATCGATAATTTCAGTAGATGTTATAAGGTATCTCATTACTGCTTATTGATTCTTCTATTTCATAAATCTCTAGTCTCTGTGAAGTATAACAGATGATTCTTCTGTGGTTCACAGTGGAAAAGTAACCCGAATCAGTCCTAATTCAGACTCTTCTTGGGGTATCCTTGCATTGGATGGTGACAATATAATTGCAGGTATGTGTGAATAATTGTACTTGGAGGATATGTGGATCAATTTTCAGTTCAAACCAGCATTGTAATATCTTATTAAATTATTTTGTTATTGTTAAAGTATGCAGCAGTCCTGTTGATATTCCTCAACTGAAGTATGGAAGTTTCGTAAATAAGACTAGGGCAGAAGGAAATTGGAGTTGGCAGGATGTCATAAGTCCCACAACCAAGTGCTCTGAAAAGGTAGCTTAAAATGTTTCCTTGTTGGGCGACTAGTAGTATGTGTATTAGAACAAAGTATATTTGGTTCTGTGGTTCTTTAGTTTCTGAATGCCTCTGTTCTTGTCATGCACCCTAATCGCGTCATTCTGATGTGATTTTACTCAGGTTAGCTCTTTGTTGGGATCACTGCAATTTAATATCATGAAAATTCCAGTCTCAGTGGAGTCTGAGAACCTCACGAAAGGTGCTTTTGGTTCTTATTGAAACAGTACCACATTATACTATTTATGCATTCCCCTAAACTTTTCCATCGGCTGCTTGGGCTTTTTGGAAGGTGCTAGCAAGCCATTTGAAGCAATATATGTTTCGTCAAAGTTGAAGAAACCTGAGCCTGATCCATTAATTGTGATACTTCATGGGGGTCCTCATTCTGTCTCCTTGTCAAGCTTTTCAAAGTCCTCAGCTTTCCTATGCTCACTTGGTTACAGCTTACTAATCGTAAATTACAGGTTAGCTTATGGGCAATTCTTCTTCAATTTATTTTTCATGTCATTGTAAGTCCGTTTTTGGAATAATGATGATTAAGGTCATATGCCTTCTGTAACATTCATTGGAAAAGCAGGATAATTTTTGTAATTTCAAATCAATTTTTTGTTTGTTTTTTGTTTTCAGTTATGTTTGAAAAAAATCTTAGTAAATTTAACCTCATAGGTCTGGAGATATATACTAATTTCAATTTATACTCTGTGTATCTCAGAGGTTCGCTTGGATTTGGTGAGGAGGCTTTGCAGTCTCTCCCAGGGAAAGTCGGGTCTCAGGTATTACCTAACCACACAAGTTAAAGGTTTGTATATGGTCTGTGACTTACTCAGATGTGTGAGCTGTGAAAATCGTTGGTGCTTATGCAGGATGTGAATGATGTTCTCACTGCTTTAGACCATGCCATCAGTAAAAAACTTGCAGATCCATCTAAAGTAGCCGTGCTTGGTGGTTCACACGGTGGATTTTTGACCACACACTTGATTGGCCAGGTTGGTTAAGTTTCTATGCAGAGACACATGTATGGACTTTCTAAGGGAAAACTGTCATGTTTGGAGAAATAACACAAACACCATGTTAGCAACGAATCTTTAATGCTAACTCCTAAGGCGAGAAATATCTGGAACTATACTGTTGATTTCAATGGTTTTCACAATATTCTTCTTTGGAAAGTTTTATCATCAATCATGCTGCATGCAAAATAGGGTGTTTTGATTTACCATAGTGTTATAAAAACTCATAGCATTTTGGACTAGCTGTTACAGGGGCAATGAGATTGTTTACAAGCATCTTGATTCTGCTAGCTTCTGAAAATTTGACCTGTCTTTTTCAGGCACCAGATACATTTGTGGCAGCAGCGGCTAGGAACCCTGTATGCAACCTTGCCCTGATGGTTGGAACAACTGATATTCCTGATTGGTGTTTCGTCGAGACATATGGAACTGAGGGTTATTCTAGCTTTACTGAAGCACCATCAATAGAACAGCTTGCCGTTTTTCATAGCAAGTCCCCAATTTGTCACATCTCTAAGGTTTGCTTCAGGACTTTAATCCAGATGTTTGTTAGGAGAATTAATTTTTACTAAGACTTTCTTCCATCTCGTGAGTCCGAACCTCCATGTACTGTTACAGGTCAAAACTCCAACACTCTTCCTTCTAGGTGCCCAGGATCTTCGTGTACCAGTTTCGAATGGAATACAAGTAAGACTTCGCATCATCATAACCATGGGGAGGTTTGGTAGCCCCTATTGTCTGACTTCGTGCTGACTTCAAACCTCACTCTTTCTTTGTTTGGTTCAAACTTCAAAGAGTGAGTAGTATTAGGATGAGGTTTGAAGCAATATATAATTTTACCTAAACAGAAGAACTATCATTGATTGTGCTAAGAATAGCTATAGGAACAGAGTTTTTCATCATATCATTGTGTAACTGTAATTGTTTCCATACTTCTCCAATGCAGTATGCGCGGGCATTGAAGGAAAAAGGAGTCGAGACTAAGGTGATCGTGTTTCCGAAAGACGTACATAGCATCGACAAGTAAGCTCGTTTGCATAGTGTTCTGATAGATTCCGTTGCAATAGGAATCTGATCCACATGTTTCTGTCTTTGCAGGCCACAGTCTGACTTCGAGAGCTTCCTCAACATTGGATTATGGTTCAAGAAGTACTGCAAATAGGATGAAACTCTCTATTTTCATGTACTTAGAGCACTGATATTCATGTCCTTAATAAGGGTACAAAATTACAGTTGATGAATCATATCAACGTGCAGGATGAATAGTGTACAATGTTTGCAGAAAGGTTAAACAAAGAAGAAAAGTTGCAGCAAACAGAGCAATAGCAGTCCATGGACTCTCAAAGTAATTATGAATCAGTTCAGCCATCCATGTTTTAGCCCTGCTGTTATAATGCTCTTCAAGTTTCTGTTTCACATCATAAAAGATCCCAGCATTTTCCATCCCATAAGTGCATAAATCTTGGAACAACTTCACGATCTCTTCGTCACTTGAAAGATCGCATATCAATATCTTTTGTTCTCTCAGCTCCTTCACGTCGTCAGCACTGTGAATGAGCGACTTCATCAGGTTTACGTATGATGACACAGCATAGTCAGTGATATTGTTTGGAGATATCTCATATGCTACTAGATTGCATAAGATCGCTTTAGTTGTTTTGGATATGTATCGAACAGGGAGGCTAAGCTCTCCAAAGAAGACGCTGTATGACCTGAACCGGACATCCTTGAGACATACTGTTTTACTAGGCCGGAAGTGTATGCCCTTTGCTCTGAGATCTGTAACCGCGCGACAAGTGTACACTAGGGTTGCATAATTGAGTCCTCCCTTTGGCATTTGGTTACCTGAATGTTACAAGTCAGTTACATGATACAGATTCCTAAATAATCAAACATAACAGTGACAGTGACACGAACATACCTTTATCCTTGCGTTTCCCCCATATCCCAAGCAATTGATGCAACTTGGAATACGAGACATGTGGTTTGGTCGGTACACTCCATTTGTCAGGAACAAGCGTTCTTCTGACAGCATCGAGCACATGTAGAGGTGGTTCTTCACTTGCCTTTATCATCTCACTGTTCGTCAGGCATCCGGGGAAAGCAGAAAAACGGAAGAACTTATCCATCAGGTCCTCCCCTTTCTTGCTTCCATATCGCAAACTTATCAGCAGGCTAATCACACGAAATGGGACCTGATTCTCCAGCAAGTACACGTCGCGGTTCGTGAATGCTAGCCCTACCATTCCAATAAGATACAACACATTCAACAGCTTCTCAGAATCAGAAAGCACCTCCATATGGTTTACCAAGAAGCATCCATCCATCAGCATCATTTCTGCCAATGCCTCGTCGTCATACTCCTCCTTCGAAACTTCAACATAACAATCGCGTATCTCATCAATCTCCTCGAAAATCTTGTCGTAGAAGAAGCTCCTGTCCTTCCCACTGCCAGAGATGAAAATATCCAACGACTGCTGCTTGAAATGCTTGTCTACATAGAGGTGCGGTTTGCCATGGTTGTAAGGCCCGAACGAGACCACTCTCGGGTCATAATCGTTCCTGTTCTGCACCTGAGCTTCGCGTAAAACACATGGAATTCGCTCGATTCTGCGTATATGGCGCCGACTTCCTTTGGCAGTGAAAAAATCTTCTGGGATTTCAAGATTTATGTTGAGCATTTTGAGTCTTTCAAGCAGATAGGGGTGGTGCTCATGAGACATTAAATCATCTGATATTCATAGAGAAGAACTATCCATCTTAATTGTGAAATATGATTGAAAGATACAATCAGTGACTTCATTAATGTGGTTAATGGAGTGGATTAGGTGGAAAATTGCATCATGCATCTATGACTTGTACATATTTAATTTTAGTACAGCAGCCATTCGTCATAAAGTTGAAAACAGAATAAATAATCTTTGCCATGGACAAACATATACTTCTGGTTTTGGTTTACTGAACATGTTAGGTGTTGAACCAAATTTTTACATCAGGTAATGTGATGCAAGTACACCATGAATGAACCACAAACCACGATAACAACGGTTCGGTTTAATGCAGAATCATGTAATTTCTCCATCTTTGAGGATAATGCAATGTAGGTAATTTCTCAAGTGAAATTTAGGTATATTAAACACGAATGTCTGAAGTTGAACATTTGATGTTTGGATGGTATCTTATAAGAATGTTAAAGCACTTGATCAGATTCGCACAATACTTTCATTTTAATTCAAGTTCAACACTTGTTAGATTCGATCCATACCCCTGTTTCTCCTCATGTAACTGATCAGAGGTTCATAATGGTGTGATTGAAGAAGAGCAAGTGTACGAGTCGAGACATGGAGTTTTGACTAGGTTGAGGAGTGGTGCCGCTGGTGCGTTGCCTCTGGAAAACTACGATTATATTGCACCAGAGTCATTTATGGTGGCACTTTGAGTTGTGGATGTTAGGCCTTGTAACTCTGTATGCTTTCTACTTGATGGCTGTACGGGATGGAGACAAGTGTGGTTCGATTCAGGAAACGAGCAAACGCTTGAGCTGCATATTAAACAATTTATACTCATAAATTACGAAAGAGTGACATGTGTTCTCCTATTTTAATTTAATTTAGTTTAATTATTTTTTATTTATTTTTCATTTAAAATTTATAATTTATTTTTCAGAATTTTTATATATTTTTTCAAATTTAAAATTAATTTTCCCCTCTTTCTTCTTTCTTTTAACCTTCTTTTATTCTTTTATATTAATTTTACAAAATAGGGTTGATTTATAATAACTGAAAATTATGTGGTGAAATTTAAAATTGTCAAAGTTCATTTTATTTGCAATTTCACACATTAAAATTTTAAAATTTTAAATTAACGCATGTCGATTAATTAAACTGCCACATGTTACATATGTACCTAAATTAGACACAATGTCAACTTAAGGTACTAAAATCGTACAGTAACAAACTAACAATCAAAGGTACATTTATCGAAAATGTCACAATTTAAGATACATTTTAAAGATTTTTCCCTAATTTTAAATGTTGAGCAATATATTCTATTTCATAAGTGGTTCAGCTTGCTCGTCGAGCCTTGAACGGAGTATCCAGTTCCGGTACCAACTATTTGTATCCTCACTAGTTTGGGACGGTTCTATTTTGATATGACGACCCAACTACTAATTGGTGGAGTTCCATGACATGTCCATTGAACTGGTAATATTACTCAAGAGACTGACCTACTAATGTCTCGTTGGCTCTGGGATCCGTACAAACCTAATTTTAGAATCACAAAAAAATGTTTAATACTTGTTAAGGGCAGTATGTAGTATGTAACTTTTAGAAATTATAATTATAATTAAGCAGAGATCGTCCATCGATACAGTGAAGCAAATCTGCTGCCTTTTACACATATATATATGTGTGCGCGCGCGCGCGGGGGTGCACACTAACATTAACTATTCCATTTAGAGCTAAAGAGAATAGAGCTAAGTAAATGTGTTTTTTTGTAAGTCTTCAGTCTTCACGAGTATACACCCATCAACGAAATTTAATTTAAAAATAAATAAATATCAAGTTACATTTTTCTTAGCCCGCCATTTAGCAGTGTGAGAATCTGGGCAATATGAATGCTGACAAACTTGAGAGTAATTTTTCTTGAAATGGCTACAAAAAATTTATTAATAAGATGAAAAGTATAAGAAGTGCATTTAAATCAAATAAATATAAAGAGATTAAATCATCTCATTCAAACCATCGTACATATTTTAGAATATATAATTAAAAATATAAAAAATAAATATAACCATCAACTAAAAAGAAAAATCTCTAAATTTTAACACCGCGTAATTCTGGAGAGGCACAATTGAAGTTCTTCAAATAATGGCAGAGGCATGTAGAGTTGCATGTCATATGCTGGACCAGTTAATAGAAACTTGTTTATCTCTTGATTATTTGCCATACATGAATTTGAGTAACAATTCACAATAAATTACTCTCCATTTCTAACTAACCATATAGTGGAAATAATATTAAATTACTATGGTTTTTCAAGACTTGACAAAAGTTTGTTCTGGTGAATTTAAATTTAATTCAGCTCATCCATATTATAAAGTTTAATTCATTTAAGTGTAATTCAGTTAGTTCAACTTCATTATAATTTATACTAAATTTAAATTCGGATTAATAAATTCCGCTAAAAACAACATAACATAAGTATAGTAGTTACTCAATCTTAATCAAACTATACTCTTAGTTGGTCACTATACTGAATCTTAATCTAACAGATTTAATTAATTCTTGTATGTACATAAATAATCTAACAGATTCATTCTTGATTTTCTCTTATCTGTTCCATCATTAACAATATATTTCATATTATGAGAAACAATTTCAATATCAATATATCAACTAAGTTCACAATCTGTTCAAAAAAAATTAATTGAAGAATCCTGATTATAATTAACAAGAGCAGAATCATATAATTCCATCAAATATATATACTTACTCTATTTATAATAATATCATATTTTTAAACAAATCTTACGTTTATATGAAATAAATTCTAAATTGATGAGATTCATTTTCCATCATTTAAATCTTGTTTAAATTGATGCTATACTTATATATATATATATATATCTTAGATCTTCCTTGTAAGTCAACAGAGTTGAGGTTGAATCTGGCAAGTTTTCTGAAATTTTGCCTTTCTTGATAGCTAGAAGAACTCATACAACTAACACTAACAGTGAGCTCTCTTGTTCTTCCTATCAAGAACTTATGTTAGTATCTGTTTTTATAGTGCATATCAGTTCTAACATGTCCACCATTTCTTGCAGATCAAGCCGGGTTTAATCCTAGAACTATTCGTAAGCCAAGAACAGACGATAGAATCAGTATTGGAATGTAGGCTTACTAATAATAGTTATCTAAAAATGGAATGGTTATAAACTCCACAAGTGGAGCATAACCTTTCAGTCCTAACAAGATATTCGCTCCATCCCACGAACGACTGCCTCTTTGGACAGCAAGCGTTCGAGATGCAATGAGAAGTGTGTGTATATATACACCTTCGTCTATCATCTTTTCCCCAAGTCTTACACATCAAATGGCTCCAAAAATGTTGAATGCTGGAGCACAAATGGTCCTCGTGACCATTCTTCTGTGTATCCTTCCAATAGCTCGCTCCTCAGACAATTCACTTATTCCTGCAGACAGGCCTGGAGTGAACCGCTGGTATCGACGAAATGTAGGGTGGCTTTCTTCCAGAAAGTCTGAGTTGGATCCGGCATTAGTTGCAGCAGAGTCCAAAGTAACTGTCATTAAGGTAAAGGCCGATGGCAGTGGTGATTTCAAGACTATTTCTGCTGCCGTAAAGAGCATCAAGACAGACAATCAGAATCGTGTGATTATATCAATCGGACCTGGAATCTACAAAGAGAAAGTCAGGATCGAAAGATTTAAGCCATTCATTACATTGTATGGTGACCCGAAAAACGTTCCAACTATAATTGCTGGTGATACGGCCGCTCCACATGGTCTTATGGAGAGTGCCACTTTGATTATTGAATCAGATTATTTTGTTGGTGTCAATTTGAAAGTTGTGGTATGTAACTATCTTCTCTGTTCTTCTAGCTTTTCCAACTTATCTTGGTTTTATCAAGAACTAATTTGCAAGGAGTTTTTAATGAGCTGGTAATTTATTATATACATGGTTCTCGGTGTCAGAATTCTGCACCAAGACCAGATGGGAAGAGGAAGCTAGCTCAAGCTGCAGCAGTAAGAATAACCTCGGATAAGTCAGCGTTCTATAACTGCAGATTCCACGGATTCCAAGACACGATTATTGATGATACCGGCAGGCATTTCTTCAAAGACTGCTACATTGAAGGAACTGTAGACTTCATCTGTGGAACTGGGAAATCCCTCTACTTGGTAAAATGATCTCAACACTAACTGTTCAGGTCTATACTCGGTTATATTAGGCATTCGTGTTTTATGCATTCTGTGCTTTTTGATTGCAGAACACAGAGTTGCATGTTATCCCAGGAGATCCTATGGCAATGATTACAGCACAGGCAAGAAAGAGCGCAACTGAACAAACTGGATTCTCGTTCGTACATTGCAGAGTGACAGGCAGAGGACGTGTCGCGTACCTAGGCCGAGCATGGTTCCCCCATGCCAGAGTTGTATACGCTTTCTCTGACATTGCTGATGTGATTTTACCCGTAGGATGGTTTAACACTCCAAATGAGAGGTTAGCTTCATTCAACACAACACACTACTGCATTAATTCATGTATCATTTTTTTTCCCACCAGACTTTAACACGATTACTTCCCTTGCGTAGGATTGCCTATTTCGGAGAATACATGAACAGAGGACCAGGTGCTGTTGTTACAAAGAGAGGGCAGTACGTGAAGAGGCAGCTAAGTGACATAGAAGTGAGGCCATTCATCAGCCTTGCATTCATTGATGGTTCCAAGTGGCTGCTTCCTCCTCCCGCAAGAGTCTAACCAGTTTTTCGCAGACTGATTCCGACCCAACTTGAGGGCGAGCAGGATTGATTAAGAAGAGCCAGCATTCAACACTTACAAAAAAATAGGGAGCCTGGACGACTTCAAACGTCATATGTAATAGTATTAAATTCATTTTATATGGAAAAAAATGAAAAAGACAACTATTATGATAAATACATTTGAGTATGCCCAGCGGCCCCAGCCTACATAAGATACTACACGCATATATATATACATGGTTCATTTACTCCCCCCATTCTACCTACTTCACTTCACAAAAAACCAAAATGTAAACGTCGTAAAGAAACGGAGGGAGTATAATGCAATGAAATCCAACTAAGTCTTCAAACAATTTGGAATCCTGAAAGGAGACCTGAACTCTGGTAATTCTGAACGCTTACAAGGCTAAGAATACATAACACAAGCACAAAATCAACCCAACATAAACAACTACTCACGTGTTGTAAATCTGTAGTTTAGTAGCATGAGAAGAAAATTGCACAGAATTATCAATACATTCCAGACGGGCAAAAAGAAACGTAGTTGCCAAGAAGATAGTCGAATAAAAGATATCATGTATCTTGCAGTCTACATAATGCAGTGTAGATAAACAGAGTTGCCAGTACACTATCTCAAGATCATATTGAAAGAAGCTTCTAAAACAGTAAACTGGAAAACAAAATATGCAGCTTCTTAATCGAAGAGGCTGAAACCCATGTCATCATCGGATTCCTCTTTCTCCTCAACTTTCTCTTCTTTCTTTGACTCGGCAGCGGCAGCTGGAGCAGCACCACCAGCACCGCCAGTTGGTGCAGCAACAGCCATGCCACCACCACCAGAAGGAACTGAGGCCAATTTTTCCCTTCCAGCAGCAATCAACTCAGTGATATCCTTGCCCTTCACTTGAGACAAAAGCAACTCGAGCCTGTCCTCATCAGCATCAACTCCAACTGAACCAAACAAGAAAAAAAGTCACAATTAAGAATCTTAACCAGGTTAGAGCTAATTATTTAAAACACACAAACACAATCCTCTCTCAAAAATCACATGTAATCTCAATATAAAAAAAACATATTTAAAAAACAAGGACTACCAATCGCAATGCAAGTACCAAGTCTAGAAATTCATACATGCTACCCATGGCAAGACACAACCGACCTGCTATTAGTGATTAACAAGTTATAAGAAAAAAAATACTTGCAAGCAGTACTAGCACTACCATATAAGAAAGTATCAATTTAACCCAGTAGATTCAAATATCTCGATTACAAGCCTTCAATAATCAATCCACATGCAACATTATTGATTCGAATTCAGATATCTCAGTTACAATCCTTCAATTATCGACCCCTACGCAACATTGTTCATTTAAATCAGGCACAGATCAAAATTTAGTTCATACATAGTGCTACAAACATAACTATTACAGAATGCCGTATCGTATTGTTTTACTTCAACATCATTATAACATACGAAAGAAAAAAGAAAAAAAAAAAAGGTAAAACCTTTCCAGGTATATTAACACTTGAGCTAAACAAAAAGCATAAACAAAACAGTAACACAATCAAATAACAGAGATCAACAATTTCCAAACACATTACACAAATTAGCAAATTCGAATCAGATAACAGAGAATAACGCATTCGATTCAGACCTGATCCGAGAATGTTCTTCAAATCAGCGGCAGAAGGAGCGGCGTTACCGCCCAATACGGCCAACAAGTAAGCGGCTACCACCTTCATTTCTGTTCGAATTCAACAAAATTAGTAAACCTAGAAATCGATTGATAATACAGTAAATTACGAGATTCAAAAGCTTAAACGAAGAAATTGGATCAATGCTGAGGAGAGAATTACTTGAGATTCTGAGCACGAAGAAGAAGAGGATGCTGATTGGAGTTTACAAGGGTTTGCGGAGTGAAGGAAAATGCCTTTCTGTAGTGTAATTAGGGTTTTAAGTTCTCTGTTCTCGGTGGGCTCTGTATGGCCTATTGGGCTTGGATTTGTAAGAGGTTGACGAACCACGAGTTCGATCTTTAGTTGGGCTTTAGAAGGAGGGGAGATATCCGGTTCGAAATCGTGATAATAAATTTTTATGACGTTTTAATTCGATTTCGATTTTAATTCAAACGTATACGATGTCATAAAAATATTACTTTCATAAGGAAAAGTGATCAATACTGAAAACATTTATTAATAACATCAATGACTTAGTCATATAAATCATTTTCTAGATAAATTCTCGATAGACTTGTGCATAAATATATATTTGAAATTGTTGATAAGTTGGCACAAGGACTGTCTAATTTACAAGTGTAATCCCTAAGGTACAACTTATATCAGCTGATGATCTATTCTTCTTTGTCTTTCCAAATCCTGCTTCCAAATACCATTCGTTTTCATCGGTATCATATTATTGGGGGTGGAAGCAGCCACTTGGAACCTTCAATGTGTGCAAGACTGATGAACGGCTTCACTTCTTCATCGCTTAACTTCCTCACGTACGTGGCCCTCTTTGTCACGACGGAACCTGGTCCTTTGTTCTTGTATTCTCCAAAATATGCACTCCTATATAAACACCACTCAAATAAGTCAAGTCGAGCAAAAAGATAAATAAGATAGTGTGTAATGTTGCTGTGATTAGCTAGCTAACCTCTCTTGTGTAGTATTGAACCAGCCTATAGGCATAACCGCATCACCAAGCTGAGTGTAAGAGTATATAACTCTGGCATGGGGAAACCATGCTCGACCAAGGTAAGCAATGTGTCCTGTGCCTGTCACTGAGCAATGTACAAACGAGTATCCATTTGGTTCGCTTGTGCTCTTTCTAGCATGTGCTGTAATCATCGCCATATGATCCCCCGGAATAACATGCAACTCTGTATTCTGCAATCAAAAGTACACGTATGTATATAAGTTCATAATTGTATCATTCCCAATCATGAACCCGGACATTTAATGTTAAAATCATCTTACCAAGTATAGGGATCTTCCACTTCCACATATGAAGTCAACGGTTCCTTCAATGTAGCAATCTTTGAAAAAATGCCTGCCGGCATCATCAACAACCGTATCTTGATATCCATGGAAACTGCAGTTATACAAGGCTGATTTGTCGGAGCTTATTCTCACTGCAGCAGCTTGAGCCAGCTTCCTATTCCCATCTGGTCTTGGTGCAGAATTCTGACAAGAGAACCATGTTTACCAAATTACCGGCTCATTCAGAATATAAACTTCTTGCAAAATTAGTTCCTGATACTACCAAAATAAGTTAGAAAAGCTTGAGACAGATACAGACCATAACTTTCAAATTGACACCAATGAAATAATCTGATTCAACAACCAAAGTGGCGCTGTCCATAGTACCATACTGAAGCGCTGTGCCACCAGCAACCAAAGTCGGCATGTTTTTTGGGTTGCCATACAATGTAATGTAAGGCTTATACCTTTCTATTTTCACTCTTTCGGTGTAATTTCCAGGTCCAAGTGATACAATCACACGGTGCTGATTGCCCACCGGGATGCTCTTTAATGCAGCATTTATAGTCTCAAAATCACCACTTCCATCAACCTTTACCGTGATAACTTTTACTTTGGCCTCGGCTGCAACTAATTCTGGATTCAACTGAGACAATCTGGAAGAAAGTTCCACCACATTTTGTTGAAACCAACTGTTTATCTGAGACTTGTCTGCAGGAATAACTACACTGTCTGAGGACCGTACTATTGGAAGGATAAGAAGTATGTTCACGAGGACCGTCTGTACACCAACATACAACATTTTTGGATCCATTTGACAGAGTCTATTAAATGCCTGCCTCAAACGTATACTTGATGGTAGGTTCACCAGAAGTTATTCACTTGTGATCATATATGACCCTTTTGACAGAACAAGGAATCTTACACATGAGTCAAGACAGAATTTTGAGAAATCATGTAGTTGATATTCGATAACTGGTACAAACTTATAGTGCAAAGATAGTAAATAAATTGCTTTACCAGCATAAATTCATACTTTCATTTGCTCCGGCTAGCTGATAAGGAGCAGCGGTTCAGGAATTAAAAACAGCAAACTGATACTTTAGAGGTGATATTCAGCATGTGGTAGAAACTTATAGAGGCAAAAAGCTACTTCATTAGGAACTGCATTCTACTTTTAACTAATCTTAATGAAAGAGTACACCTTTCTCTTCATTAGACATTACTCATTAGCATTACAAATTGAATGACTACTTTAAAGTTCAAACCCGCCTTGATCTGCAAGAATTAGTCAACATACAGAAATCAGGAAAATATCAATTTTAGTCGATTGATATTACTACGTTGGCACGTCCACATAATGTAATGAGCGCCCAAGGTAAAACACATGTTTATCAAATATGCAAGAAAATAAGTCTATGATACCAAAAAAAAGTGGGTATGCTGTTCTTTTTGAAATCCACCACTTAATAAACACAATAAATTAGGTGATCAAGAAGTATGGGACATCGATCTGGTTGGGACAAGATTCTGAATTTATGATCACCATAGGCACACTAAGTAGTTGGAGTAAGTTGGTAATAATTTCTTATTAAATTTGACAGACTCATCTTGAAAAAAGTAACATTAATGGAGACAGTTCAGGATAGGCTTATCAGTTCCATAATGTTCACCAATCAGATACAGTTTCCTTAAAGTTTTCATCTTTGGTGATCTTTGATAAAGATTTAGTTAATTATGCTATAAAAAGGAAAGAGATTAATTACTAAAACTTGGTCATTAACATTAATCTGCAGGTTAACCAATACCTAATTGCTATTATTAGGCTAATAGCTGTCATAGAACATGGTTAGTGCATAATCCCAGAAGTGTCACATTCTTATATATTCTTTCACTACTCATTCGGTCCATCCTGTGTTTATTTCTAACATTGATCTGCTGTTCTGTATATATACCACTCATTTCCATCTTCTGTCTAAAAATAAAAAAAAAAAATGTCTCGAAAAATAACGTATATTGCTGTAGAGGCGGTTCTTGTGACCATTCTTCTTCTACTTCCAATTGTTCGATCCTCAGACGATGCAGTTGTTCCTGCAGACAGGTCTCAGTTAAACAGCTGGTTCGAACAGAATATAGGCCCGCTTTCTGCCAGGACTGCTGAGTTGGACCCAGCATTGGCTGCAGCCGAGGCTAATGTAACTGTTATCAAAATCAAGGCTGATGGTAGTGGTGATTTCAAGACTATTAATGATGCGATAAAGAGTGTCCCCACGGATAACAAGAACCGTGTGGTTATATCGATTGGGCCTGGAACTTACAATGAAAAGATCAAAGTTGAGATGTATAAGCCGTTCATTACGCTGTTTGGAGATCCAGCAAGCATGCCAACAATTGTTGCTAGTGGAACGGCCCTTCAGTTCGGTACTATGGACAGTGCTACTTTGGGTGTTGACTCAGAGTATTTCGTTGCAGCCAATTTGATTATTGTGGTGTGTATTCTGAGTTCTTACTATGTTTGTTCCAGGCTTCCAGCATTATTTATTTTTGTTTCTTGAAATCAAGATCAAACTCATTTTTCTTGTTAGATTCAGAGGAACGTATTGTTATCATTCGTTTAGACCAATTTAATTCTATCGAAATTGTTCTTTTTGTCAGAATGCTGCGCCACGACCAGATGGGATAAGAAAGGGAGCTCAAGCTGTAGCTTTGAGAATAACCGCCGACAAGGCAGCATTCTACAACTGCAAATTCAAGGGATTCCAAGATACCCTCTGTGATGATGCTGGAAAACATTTTTTCAAAGACTGTTATGTCGAAGGAACTGTAGATTTCATTTTCGGAAATGGGAGATCTTTGTACATGGTAACATCTAAACAACATTGAGTGCGTTTAGTGTGAGTTTTTCAACTGGCTTATAACTTATATGCCAGATGAGCTTATTTGATGTAATTTTGATGGCAGAATTCAGAGTTGCACGTTATCCCGGGTGATCAAATGGCAATGATTGCAGCACATTCAAGAAAGGGTGCAGATGAACCCAGTGGTTACTCATTTGTACACTGCCAAGTCACAGGCGAAGGACAGATTGGATACCTTGCTCGCGCATGGTTCCCCTTTGCCCGAGTAGTCTACTCCTACTCTGACATGTCCGATGCAATCAACCCTGAAGGGTGGTTCAATACTAAGAAAGGCGGAGGAGTCGAGGGGTAAGCTCAATCTCTGCACTCAACATTCAACAACATATTAAAAATATCACCACTGACTTTGTGCATAACTCCAAGCTGTTCCACATTGCAGGGATGCAGTTTTCGGAGAATACAACAACAAAGGACCGGGTGCTGCTGTTGAGAAGAGAGTGAGGTTTATGAAGAAGCTAACTGATGCAGAGGCAAAGCCGTTCCTCAGCCTTGGACATATCGAGGCTTCCAAGTGGTTGCTTCCTCCGCCGAAAGTCTAATCGAACCAGAGCTAGCTGATCGATTTTGTCATCATCAACGTTTTGTAGAATGCAGCAATAACTGTGAAACTGTAATTGAAGGACAATTAAGTTGATTTTATCTCAGTTTAGTAGGCAGCAAGATACATAGTAGGAATGTTCTTCAGTTTTTGTTTAGCATTATGGAGAGTGTATATATATATTTCTGTAGGGATTTATATCCTACATTGGAATGGAACTTAATAAATATCCGACCTATGCAAATACTTTTATTCTTTTTTGAATCGGCTACGTGGTGACTCGAACCAACCTATTAGTTGGAGGTAAAACATCATACCCAACTGAATTATACTTCGTTGTTATATGCAAATACTTTTATATTTCAACCTAATTATCAAATCTTTTATGTCAGTCTTTTTCCAATGCACTTACGATTCACAAACATCTCAATTCGAGATATTTTGGTATACGGTTAGTTGTATGCCAGCTGCTCAGAGCAGAACTTAGGGCATTTACAGAGAACACCAGCGAATCCGACACTTATACTGAATTGATTCTGTAATTAGTTTGGGCAAAACAACTGCCTAAGCTCATATATAAATAGCCCTAGGTTGATTTTGGAAATCATTGGATCATCTTCTCAGTTTGCAAATCAAATCCCTATATAGAGTTTCGAGTTCTCATTTCTGTACTATCAATAGTTCTTGAAAATTCGTGGTATTTGTTTATTGGTTGTCTTGTTTGTTAAAATTTTGAGAAGTATAAAAATATAATCGGCTCGGGTGCAAGGGATGAATATCTATTTCATTAAATATTTTGATGTAAATGGAGGAGGATATATTT
This sequence comes from Plantago elongata, assembly GCA_036897095.1. Classification (NCBI taxonomy): domain Eukaryota; kingdom Viridiplantae; phylum Streptophyta; class Magnoliopsida; order Lamiales; family Plantaginaceae; genus Plantago; species Plantago elongata. Next base: position 35,504 of record JAYMSP010000013.1, read on the forward strand.
TTGTGGACGGAGACTATATTTTTGATGATCAAGGATAGTTTTAACTCTTGATAATCACATGAAATGAAAGTATACCTTGATTTTGAAGTATATGATTGAACTTTAAAATTTGTTGTTAAGTCCATCACACTACCTATATATATATCAATTGAAAAAGTAATTTTAATGAGAAATTAAATACGCAAAAAATGGACATATATTCTCATAATTGAGTTACACCATTTTAACAAATACTCTCGTATAAAAGCTAGTAATTATTTAGCCTAGCATTATTGATGATTTTAACATATGAGTAACAAATAACGGATAATTAACTTAGAGACTGATTGGTATAGAATTTGAGTGCTCATTTTAAATTGAAACTGGAATTTTTTTAATAAAATATTTGGTTCGAGTGTGGAGAAGTCCACTACGACAGTATAACAAACAGGGACTTGGTGATGGATTTGAATTTTTAGTACAACTCATGATTTTCTGGATGTTACGAAATACCATGTTTCTTGCTCATCCTTGATTGGTGAATTTTGCACTAAACAGAACCCATACTAAACATATATACCTGCCAATAATTACCATCAACATCACCATAAATACTTAATCCACAAATATATATAGCTCTAATCCCTTTAGGCCATCCGTATTAAACAAATTAACTAAAAGTTGTTAGTGAAGTTACCGAATTACATATATAATCCCTCATTTCATTCATTTTCTACTCAAAGATCTGAAAAATACTTAATACAGCATATAGTACTACACATCAAATGGCCCAAAAAATGTCCTATGTTGTGGTCCTTCTGGCCCTCCTTCTTCCATTAGTCCGTTCAACGTTCATCCACCCAGCACTAATCCGTCATCACGGTAATCATGCCGCTGCCTTCCGTAGTCACGGTGCGGGTAGTTATTCTTTCAGAGCTCAAGGTGGTGGTCAATCTAGTGGTTCATTCGCCGGACAGTCTAGTAGCAGTGGTTCGTACACCAGTCAAAGTAGTGCTTCTGCTGCTGGTTCGGCTGCATTTGACAAGTCTCTAGTAAATCCCAACGACAAGCCGCTAATAGAGCAAGGTAAGTGTCAATGTGTGCAGTATACTTGTAACGAAAACTTCCAGGCTCAAGGAAGTTTCTCAGCCTCAGGCGGCATGTCCGGTGGCGTGTCTGGCCAGGGTGTTGCTTGATGGATAACTCAAGATTATAAGGAGTCTGTGCAGGGTTGGACCAGCCCTGGCTGGGTGGGATAGGTCCTCCAACCTGTGGTATAAATAAAAATGTAATTCATTTAAATTGAAATTTGAATTACATCTCGAATAATTATCTAGCTTAATAGGTTTTTTCTAGTTTTTTTATACTTTGTATTATTTGTAATTAGACCGGGGCAAAACTTTTCTAAGTTTGCCTCTGGGTCGACGCATATTCAGATTTCATGTATTTGAAGTTTGTCTTGATCAATGAAAATGATATTTATCGCTTGTATGTGAATATGAATTTCTTTATGAGTTATTGGTATTCGTTTTCTACTTTTAAATATGATTTCATCTCGTAAAAGATAAAATATGATGTCGTTTATATTAAAAACTTCTATAAAGAAATAAATTATCCCTAAAAGTAAAAGAAACACATTCATATTTAGCTTGAGGGGCTATTAGGCAATCCTATTGGAAGAGAAACAAGAGTTGGATGCAAAAGAATGAAGATGTAAAGACTAAGGACTTATTAGAAAGACAGAAGAAGTTAGGCTCTACAATTGGAATAAAGATACGGGAGGACTTGATGAACATTATAAGAACCTAAAAATGGATCTAACAATGCAGAAAACACATAATTTCAAATTTAAAAAAAAATGAAAAAAAATCCGACCTGCCGGATTCGAACCAGCGACCTAAGGATAACAGCAACGATTACAGTCCTCCGCTCTACCAACTGAGCTAAGGTCGGTTTTGTTATAAATTGCTACTTATACTTATACTACACTAAGATATTTCATCCTCCTATGCACTATCATATATAAAATTGATGATATTTATACATAATTTTATGTGATATAGGAATAATATTCGTGTTCATAAGTGATTAACTATATCATCGAAGAGCAATATGAGAATTGGCCTTGTGGAGAAAATTGTCATGTATCATTTTGCTCAAACAATACATTGTGAAATTGAAATCTAGTCTGCGAATCAAGTTCTACAATCTACGGTGCTACGAAATGATTAATTTAAGTTAAGTTTCAGAATTTTTTGGCAGGATTTACCAATAAACTTGATGACTTAACTCCATATTCGTATGGACAATACATTATTTGAAATATATGAGGTCGACTTCCTATAGTTATGAAATTTATTAGAATACCACTTTAGATTAAAAAGGAAACTTAAAGTCAAAATTGCGAAGGATTAGTTATTTGTATGTACTATTGATTGACTATTGTAAATTTGTGATATGGGAAGTCTTAATAATTTGCTAAAATATTGTCAACTTTGTGATTTATTTTCAACTTTTGAGAACTTCAATCACAATGGCTTACTTCTCTTTTATTTACTTCAGATTAAAACAACAAAAATAGATAGTACTGTGTTATAAACAGAACTCATACTAAATATATATGCCTCTCAAACATCACCAGACATGGATAATCCACAAACATATATAGGTCTCATCACTTTCGACCATCAGTATTGAACAACTTCACTAAAAGTAGTTACTGTTCTAAGATCACTCCTGTAATATATATATATATATATGTCCCCCGTTTCATTCATTTCTAATCAAGTTCTCAGAAAAACAAAAAAACAAAAAAAAACATGTATAGTACACATCAAATGTCCCACAAAATATCCTACATTGCTCTACAGACGGTCCTTGTGACCGTTCTTCTTCTCCCAGTAGCTCAATCAACGTTCCTTCTTCTTCCGTTACTTCGTGCATATGGAGAACATGCTGCTGCCCTCCGCGGTCAATCTGTTGCTCTCGATAAGTCTATTGTAAGTCCCGTCGACCAGCCACTTATGCAGCAAGGTAAGTGTCAATGCGTGAGATATACTTGTCAGGGGAACTCTCAGCAGCAAATCCAAGGAGGTGGAGGTGGAGGTGGAGCTGTCTCTGGTGGGATATCAGGCAGCATATCTCAACAACATCAATCGGGTTTTACCAGCCTATCTAAACATCAAGCTGGTTCTACCAGTCAATCTCAACATCAAGCTGGTTCTACCAGTCAATCTTCTCAACATCAAGCTGGTTCTACCAGCCAATCTCAACAAGGTCAGGATTCTTCTTCTGAGAACTCTCAACAAGAACAAGGAAATGTCTCTGGTTCTGATAAGTCTCAACAAGAACAAGGAAATGTCTCTGGTTCTGATAAGTCTCAAAAAGATCAAGGAAGTGTCTCTGGTTCTGATAAGTCTCAAAAAGATCAAGGAAGTGTCTCTGGTTCTGATGACTCTAAAAAAGATCAAGCAAGTGTCTCTGGTGAGATATCTGGTGGCATCTCTAAGCAACATCAATCAAGTTCTAACCATCAATCTCAACAACAACAAACGGGTGGTTCTACCCAACAATCTCAACAAGGCCAAGTTTCTTCTTCTCTGAAGTGTTCAGATGCAACATCCTGCAAATCTGAGGAATGTAAAGGTTCTCCTTCCTGCAAGTCCCTACAGGGTGGTGCTCATTCTGAAAAATCCCAACAAAGTCAAGGTGGGGTCTCTGTTGAGATATCTGGTGGCGAATCAAAGCAACATAAAACAGGTTCTACTCAGCAGTCTCAGCAAGGTCAGGTATCTTGTCAAGATGCTATTTCCTGCAAATCTAAGCAATGCAAAGGTGCTCCTTCTTGCAAGTCTCTAGAAGGCGGTGTTCCATCCGACAGCTCTGAACAAGGTCAAGGGGTTTCTTCTGGCAACTCTCAACGAGGTGGTGATTCTTCCACCCAACAAGGTCAAGGTGACAAGTCCCAGGGTGTTTCGTCTGGCAAGTCTCAACAAGGTGGTGATTCTTCCACCCAACAAGGTCAAAGTTCGGACAAGTCTCAGGATGTTTCGGCTGGCAAGACACAACAAGGAGGTGATTCTTCTACCCAACAAGGTCAAGATGTTCCTTCAGACAAGGCTCAAGGTGTTCCTTCTGGGAAGTCTCCACAAGGTGGTGATTCTTCCACCCAGCAAGGTCAAGATGTTCCTTCAGACAAGTCTCAAGGTGTTCCTTCTGGGAAGTCTCCAGAAGGTGGTGTTCCATCTGGGAAGTCTCAACTAGATCAAGTTGTTCCTTCCGCTCAAGATGGTCAAGGTGCTCCTTCAGAAAAGTCTCAGCAAGGCCAAGGTGTTCCTTCCGACAAGTCCCAGCCAGATCAAGGTGTTCCTTCAGATAAGTCCCAGCCAGCTCAAGGTGTTCCTTCCACCCAAAAAGGTCAATCTTCTTCTTCAACAAAGTCTGAACAAAGTGGTGCTTCTTCAGGAAAGTCTCAATCAGATCAAAATGTTTCATCCAAAAAATCTCAGCCAGAACTTGGTGCTCCTTCCAGGAAATCTCAACCTGGGCAGCGTGCTGATTCCAACAAGTCTCAATCAGGCCAGAGTGGTTCTTCCGGAAAGTCTCAAACAGGCCAGAGTGGTTCTTCCGAAAAGTCTCAATCAAGCCAGAGTTCCCATTCTAGCAAGTCGTCTCAAGCAAGCCAAAGTTCTCATTCTAGTAAGTCATCAAGCCAGAGTTCTCATTCAAGCGAGTTCAAGTCAAGTCACAGTGCTCATTCCAGTAACTCTCAACATGATCAAAGTGCTTCTTCTGGCAAGTCTCAAAATGGTCAGGGTGTTTCTTCAGCTCAACAATCAGGCCAAAGTGCTTCTTCAAGCAAGTCCCAGACAGGCCGAAGTGCTTCTGAAAACTCTCAATCAAGCAAAAGTGCTTCTTCAGGAAAGTCTCAGTCTAGCCAAGGTTCTGAAACTTCACAGTCAGGCCATACTGCTCATTCCGACAAGTCTCAACAAGGTCAAAGTCCTTCTCAACCAGGTCAAGGTGTCCCTTCCGACAAGTCTCAATCAGGACAAGATACTTCTTCTGAAAAATCACATAAAGAGCAAAGCAGTCAATCTGACATTTCTAAAAAAGATCAAGGTGTACCTGCCAACGAGCCTAAGCAAGGTCAAGCAACTCCAAGTGACAATTCTAACCAAGATCAAGCTATTCCTGTCGACATGCCATCGGATGATGATATTCCTTCTGGCAAGTCACCAAAAGGTCAAACTATTCCTTCTGGCAAGTCACCACAAGATCAAGGTGCCCCTGCCAGCAGTTCTGAACGTGACGATGTTATTCCCGAAGCTGGAGGAGCTGTGCTAGAAAACTGGTTCCAGAAAACTATCGGTAATTGTCCGATCACTGCCAGAGGATCACAATTGGACAAACCGCTAGCTGCCGCCGAGAGCAATGTAACCATCATCAAGGTCACGGCCGATGGTAAAGGTGATTTCAAGACTATCACTGAGGCAATAAACAGTGTACCTTCAGGAAATAAGAAACGTATTGTTATATCAATTGGACCGGGAACCTATAAAGAAAGAATAACGGTTGGAAAAGATAAGACATTCCTGACATTATATGGTAACCCCACAGACAAGCCAACTTTGGTTTTGGATGGCTCGAATGCTCAGCCAGGATCCACAGATAGTGCAACATTGGGTATTGATGCAGAATACTTCATCGCCGTCAATTTGAAAATTGTGGTATGAATCTCTCTAAATTTTTTTGGAACCAAGTATAGATTCTTGCCCTTGTTCCGATAACAAAAAGTCTACAGGTTCATCTTTATTAAAAGTTTCATTTTGGATGAAATGTAACCAATCAAACTTGTGTTTATCAGAATTCTGTACCAAGTGCTGCTACAGAGAGCAAGGGGGTACATGTAGCATTGAGAGTTAGCGCAGACAAGGCCGCATTCTACAGCTGTGCATTCCATGGAGTGCAAGATACTATTTGTGATGACATCGGAAAACACTTTTTCAAAGATTGCTATGTTGAAGGGGCACTCGACTTCATTTTTGGAGGCGGGAAATCCCTGTACTTGGTAAAAACACTAACTGTTTCCAAACTTTGTGAGGTTTCAGTGTATTAAAGTGAATATGATGATGAACTTATACTTTATGCATCATGCTTTGTTTGTATAGAATACGGAGACACATGTTCTGCCAGGGGATGGTCTGGGGTTGCTTTCAGCTCTTGCAAAAAAGACTTCTAAGGAACCCAATGGATTCCTGTTTGCACATTGCAAATTGACAGGCGCGTTGCAGAAAACTTGCCTCGGCCGTTTGTGGATGTCCTTTTCCCGAGTGATTTATGCTTACTCAGAGTTCCGCGGTGAGATTAACCCCTCTGGATGGTCCAGTTATCTCAACTCCGGCAATGCCAGGACTGTATTTTTTGGAGAGTACAAGAACAAAGGACCAGGATCAATGATAGCCAGTGGAGCTTCATTTTTCAAGAAGCTGACTGATATACAAGCTAAGCAAATCATCAGCCTCAAGTACGTTGAAGCTTCCTCCTGGCTGATTCCTCCCCAGAAAATCTAAGTTCTTGATTCTGACATCTGTTGGGGGCAGAAATTATGGGCAAGTGAGGAGATCTAGCCAGACTCCCCTGCCTCTCGACAAGTTCCATTCCTGTAGTCGAGTTCTTGATTAGTCTTCAATAGATCATGCTCTAGGATATATTTCAGCTTTCTAGTTTTGGCCAAATCCGGCTTGTTTGAGATATATTGTGGCTGCACTTGTCATTTGCAGTCACTAGAATAGTAGGTCTAGTTATAGCTTATGCCATGGCTAGCCATATTTAAGCGAAGAATATCGCAAATAAATCATTTTTTTCGATTTCTGTTGTTCACCATGCTATTTAAGTGTTATCTGTTTCCAATGCCTTCTATTTCTTATATAATGTTCAACACTGAAATACATGTGAAATGAAAAATTAAACCAAAAGATATTGAATGAACTTGAATGAAACAGAGGTTAAATTTGGTGAATCTGAGATGTATTTCAGTTTACTGTATATTGCAAAGGCAAGAACATTACAAACTGAACATGCTAATTATGAACCTGGAAAAACTATTGCTTCACAATTTTCTTCAGACTTGTTACAAGTTACACCCGATCGTCGATATTCACTCCCTTAGTTAGCTCTGTTCAGGAAAAATACTTCAATAAACCAGGTCTACAGATCTTTTAGCTGACAACAAACAACTTGACGACTTGTTTCTAAGGTCCAACCTTATTGAAAAAGTTTTCTAACGAATCAATCAGTACTTTTGAGTTCATGGTCATGATTATTGAATCGCACTGCAAGTCCAATCTGGTATAGAAATTAAGCTGAGATATTAGAATCACTTAGTAAAATTGTGTCATTTGGATGCTACACTGCTTCATACCCAGTCTATCTGGCATTCGGACTTGTTTCTAAGGTCCAACCTTATTCAGTGATTGATAATAATCAGTTGCAAATTTTATTCGAATCTGAAGCCTTGCGATACAAAAATGCCTCATGTTGATCCAATTACTCAAATTTACACAATGCCTCATGTTGATCCAATTACTCAAATTTACACAAGATGTGGCTTACCACGAAGTGTGGCAGAGGATCAACAAACTATGGATCGTTTACCCCACTTCCAATTCCACATCAAACTAGTCTAACTCTATAATCATACTCCCACCCTCCCATTTGTTGTTCGTATTCCTCTAATCTGTATGTACTATGGGCATGAAAACGGTACGTAATGTGGTAGAAGATCCGCCCTGACAGAATAGTTCTTCTGCTTTGCCTTTTCCATTTGGCTAGTTTATCTCCAACCAAGATACGTGCCAACTGTCGGAGACTCTTTTAGGGAACGGCTCTTCTAGCAGCGTTTTTTACAAAATAGTAAGTACTGGGTTCATAGAAATTCAACTTTTGACAGCAAAATAATTGGAACAATCATCAATATATTAACCAATATGATGGCAAAGAAGTGGAATTACATTATCTTTCCAATTACAATCTTTTGTTACAGATATATTCATGATCTCAATTTCCATAATGATAATGCATAAATCTTGATCACTTCACAGTTGACTAATTAAGGGTGTTAAAGATAGCCAAGGCCACATCAATAAGGCCCTTGGTGTGATGGGTAGACTTCTGCAAATTTGCAGGCTGATCAGTGCCATAGACGTCATCGCAAGTGGTCATATCATTTAAAGCCGCAGACCCATAAGTCTGAAGATCCATGATCCTTGACTTAGTGATCGGTGTCCTACTTTCAAACGACTTCAGCAAGCTCAAACACTGGTTCAGGAGATCAGCTGAATCCCCGGCTGTCTCAACGCAGTCCTTAGCTAGACCAGGATTCGCCCCGCTTTGGTGGGATTTGGCTATCTCTAATGTGGCATGAGCGGCAACAAGTGATTTTTCAACCGCGATTTTTCCTAGGGTCACAAGACTGGCTCCCTGAGAACGCGGGTCGGTTCTCAAAGCACGGTTGCATAGTTTAGGCTTTTGAACCTTCCTGCAGATTTCCCTGATTAAATCGGGCTGGGGCTGGGCAGTCGGCTGGCTGTGACATGACAAGAAGAATGTTAGCATTATGGAAGCTAGGAGAAAGAAGGATGAAGAAGAAGCCATTTTTTCGGATGGTTCTTCTCTTGCTTCGATCTTTGGTTGAGGATCAGGTAAGGCTATGGTTATTGCTTTGCAAAAGAAACCATGGAAGGTTTTGTATATAAATGTTGTAAAAAGAGAATTTGTGGCATAAATTCTATTTTTACATTTTAGTTATATTGAGTGATTGACCTTTTTTTGGGGATTATTTTATTTAAAGATAGTGGCATTGATTTCTTTGATGAGTATTTTGCGGTTCAATGTGAAGATCACAATTTTTACGGCTATAATTTTTTACCCTTTAAATTGTAACTTCGCTCATTAATATACGAGCTCCTCATTCTTAAATTCGAATTAAAAGATGTCCAATTCCGAATTTATTTTATTAATAAATGAGTCAATGTGAACTCAAGCTTCAAAAGTCATATAAACAAACATGTACAATAAGTGTTTCTGAATATGTCATATTAAAACAAATGCATTATAAAGCCTAAATGAATGAGTTTGTATATCAACCAAGTCTTAATGAGTTTTGTGCCGAATTACTTCGAGCCATTATCAGTTCCTTACGAACACTAATTTCAAACAAGATTCTAGTTCGACTTAGTTAGCTTATCAAGTGAGACGCGTCTATAAGACACTGTTAAGATTAGTACTACAACTACGACAATGTTGTAAGTTTGGGATCGGAAAATATAATATTAGGAATTTGATTTTTGTAAACCGGAACTTGAAAATGTATCAATTCCTCCAACTTATAATTTAAGTGATAAAAACCACCAGGACATATCTATCTCACTGGTTTTACATTTCTCGCAATATATACTAGCTAGCTTACAAATTGTTAACAATCTTAAGGAAATTAATAATAAGCGTCTCCGCATTTCCGCTTGCTTGTTGGAGATCAGCCGGTTCATCATCTTCGAATTCATCATCGCAAGTGTTAACAAAAGTGAGAGCGGCAGAGCCATAAGTCTGGACGTCATTTTTCCTTGTGGGACTGTAAGCCTGCAAGACGCTCAAACAACGGTTCAACTGATCGATAGCGTCGTTAAAGGTCTCGACGCAAGTGGAAGCTATTTGTCCCTTGCTGCCGCTTAAGTATTTTTTCGCGACGTTTGTGGCTCCCTGTACCGCGACTACAGACTGTTTTGCTGCAGCTTGGGCCTGGGCAACATCTGCATATGTGTGTGATGAGAATGTTAGCATAATGGTGACCAAGAGGAGGATTTGTGACCAAGAAAATGCCATTTTGCTTTGCTTTTTGGAGTTTAGTCTTATTTTGATTTTAGATACTTATTGGACGAATTGAGGTCCTTTATATAGTTGCCAAAGGTGTAGGATTTGGAATATATATATATAAAGTGGAGATATGGACTATACTCCATTGTGACTGATTTTTAGGGGAAAAAATCTTTTTGTATTAATTCATTCAATATTTCTGCATAATCTTTGATTCTTCGAATCTATAATTGAATAGGTATAAAATTAAATAGTTTAGGAGGATATACGCAAATAAAAATTCATAATTAAATCAAAATATGACTAAACTGGTACCCTACCTCAATATGCTATAAAGGACCTCAATTCGTCTATCATTTAGATGTCTTAAATTATTTGATGGTATGAGGTAGGGTTCAGGATCACCTAAATTGGTACCGTACCGTACATTATCTTCTTCTCTATCATTTAGATTGATCACATGTATCATTTTATCTAACTAGTTAAATTTAAATCCGCATCCATGCTACGCGGAACAATGAAATACACCATATATGATATAGCATGTAAAATGAGTAAGTATTTTTTAAAAAGAAACACATCCCATTTCAGTTAAAGAAGGGGAGAACGGAACTTTTGGTCCAATTCTTTGGAGTCATTATGACGTGTTTATCATTTTGCATTCATTGTAAACTTTAATTTAAAATTTTAAGGACTAAATTGGTTATGTTGTAATTAAGTTGCTGATTTGGCTTTTAACACACTCAATTAATATATTTTGAGTTCCATCTCACCAATTCAGATACACATCAGGTGACATTGAAAGAGAACAAGAAGAAGGCTGAAAATTCCATCATATTACTTTATTATATAATTTACTTTTAAAATTTAAAAATAATGTATCATAAAAATCGTACTGCTACATTAATTTGGTACCTAAATCTGACCATGTAATATTTAATTTTCTTCCTCGTATATAGTAGCTCTTACAAATCATTAACAATTTTTAAGAACGAACTGATAACGCCGTGCGCCTTCGCGGCAGCTTGTAGGAAATCAGCAGGCAGGGCGGAACCCAAATCGTCTACGCATTGGTCAACGTCGGTCATAGCTGCCGAGCCCCAAGTCTGGACATCAGCTTTCGTTTCTGCACTCCAAGAAGCTAAAGCACCCAAACACTGCTTCATCTGATCACGGGCATCGTCAAACGTCTCAAGGCACGAAAATGTTTGTTTGTACTTCTTCGCGATGTTTGAGGCTCCTTGAATCGCGGAGATAGCACTCTGGGCGACGGCCTTGGCTTGGGCTACAGAGCCAGCAGCGTGTGTGTGGCATACAAATGCCAACATGATTGTAGCCAAGAGGAAGATTGAGGAACAAGATGATGCCATTATATTATGAAGAACAAATAGTTAAGAAACAATTCCTTTTTCTTAATTGTTTTTCTCTGCCTTGGTTTTTATTTTTGTGTTCTATGGAACGATTAAGGGTCCTTTATATGCATTAGCATTGTTGTGTTGAGAATCGTTTTGAAGATACTGCATAATCTTCATTAATAAGTATTCTCTTAATTTTGTAGATTGATCTACTGTATATTGATATACTTTATTAGTAGTAGTAATTTACGTACCTTGATCATTACAATTATCTGTATTAATTGTAACTGATTTTTATAGTTAATTAGTATAAAATTCCGATTCTATAAGAATGTGGGGTGGGCATCGGATTAATTCGAACCAATCAAAATCGTTTTTAAAGATTTTTTGGATTTGGATCATAGCATGTGAATCCAAAATTCAACTTAAAGCTTACGGATTGATTTTCGATTAATCCAAACTCGTATTGGTTAAATCTGCAACAATTCTATAATTTGAAATTTTATAATGTAATTTAATTTTTCTACACTACAACTCTAATTGCTATGCCTTTAACTTAAAAATTAGAAGATTAAACATCACATATAAATTTGAGCATTCAAAAGTGTAAATTCTAAATATTACATGTACTTCATATCAAATTCAAAACAATAATTATGCACAATTAGGAATTTTACCCTAGTAAAATATCAAATAATCATATATATAGAATTATATAAATTACATACATATATATCGGATTGAATAGGATAATTTGCGAATTTACGGATCGGATCGTCAAAAATCAAAACTCTAAAAAACCCCTTAATCTGAAATTTGATTCGAATTTTTAGGATCGAATTATCGAATTCTGTATTGAATTTTTGGATGGGGACTTGCTCACCCCTAAATATACTATATATTAATTATCCTAGGTTGATATGGTCTTATTTTAGAGTGATTCTTTTATAAATTCATTAAATTTCTATGGATTCTATAAACCCTTAATTCTTAATTCTTTTATAATTATACTTTGAAATGTTACTTGACTTACTTTTTAATAATTTCTATATAATTTTATTAAATTATTTAAGTTATAATTTAATACTTTATTTGTAGTTAAAATTGAAAACAGAGTCCAAATTATTGAACGTGATCTTCCTTTCTTACAGTTTGGTCCTCAACGTTCCACGTCTCATATACTCCATAACATTTAGGCCAAAACTAACGGAACGTAAATCTGATCATCTATTATTTTCTTCACCAAAAGTTTTACAAACCATTAACAATTTTCAGAAACGAACTGAGAATGCCATGCGCCTTGGCAGCAGCTTGTTTGAGATCAGCAGGCACAGCAGAACCCAAATCGTCTTCGCATGTGTCAACGTCGGTCATAGCTGCCGAGCCCCAAGTCTGGACATCAGCTTTTCTTCCTGCACTCCAAGCATTTAGAGCACTTAAACACTGCGTCATTTCATCAAGGGCATCGCTGAAGGTCTCAACGCACGAAGTTGTTTGTTTGGACTTCTTCGCAATGTCTGAGGCTCCTTGAATCGCGGAGATAGCACTCTGGGCTACGGCCTTGGCTTGGGCTACAGAACCAGCAGCGTGTGTGTGGCATACAAAAGCCAACATGATTGTAGCCAAGAGAAAGATTGAGGAACAAGATGATGCCATTATATTTGAGATAATAAGAAGTACTACTAAGTTTTTCTTGTTCTTTTTATGATTAATTGGGTCCTTTATATAGTTTCTGAAGGTGAAGATTATGGCACTAGGTATTAATATTGTTGTTCATATTTATAAAATGATATTTGGATAATTTTATAGTCCATGGTCACTTTAGTTAACAAAATGCAAAGAGAATATATATTATTAATTAGATTGGTCAATAGTTGCTAGTTTTCATTTTCTTTTAAAACATTTTCATGGATAATTTTTGGGATTTCCTCCATTAACCAAAATTGAAGGAGTCTAAGAGAAGTAAGAAATAGCAAAAATCTGATTTACGTTGGAAAAGACAGCCTCTCGCATTCGGCATTGAAAGTGCTAGGATTTTTCGGTCTAATTGGTCAGGCATTTAAATGCCTCCATTTGATTCGATGAACAGTGATTTGGCCTAAAATACATTTTAAATACCCTCATTTTAATTCCAATTCAAATACAATTTCACTAAAATCCTCATCCAAAATACCATACCAATCAGCCCCTAAACTTAGCAAACTGCTACTCGATATTTATGTCGGTATTTGAGTAACATTGTATGATAGTTGTTCGATAAGTGTGTTATAGATGTTCAGAATTAAATTTTATTAGGAACATATGTACTTTACAACTGTTTCGTACCAAATCCAGGTCATATAATCTAGTAATTATATATTTATAATAGTTGGAATAAGTTCATTGGTATCAAGAAAGTTCTAATTTTAATTCGTTTGCTTACAAATTAATGTGTATAATCATTCAGGATATTATTTGAAGAATATTTTTCATCCTGCTACCTTACAAATCCTTAACAATTTTCAGAAGCAAACTAAGAATGTCGAAGGCCTTGCCGGCATCTTGTCTGAGATCATCAAGCTCACGGGACGACGTGATCTCGTCTTAGCAGTCGGTGATACCAGTCATTGCCGCTGTTGTATAAATCAGGACATCTGGTTTCTTTTCTGCACTCCAAGAGTTCAAGAAATCCACACGCTGGTCCATCGCACCAACAGCATCGCCCAAGAACTCAACGCATATGTCTACTTTGTGCTTTTTCGCAATCTTTATGGCTCCTTGAATCACGGATGTACCACTCTTGGCTGTGGCCTTGGCTTGGTCTAGACAACCAGCAGCTTGTGTGTCACATATCAATGCAAAGAATATGGTAGCCAAAAGAAATATTGAGGAAGAAAATGATGGCCATTGTTTTGAACAAACAAGAAACAGAGTTTTTCTTTTTGCCTTTGCATAACTAATTAAGGATCCTTTATATGGGGTCACTTTGAGTTTTAGGCAGTGATTTTTCCAAAAAATTGAAATTGTGGATATGTATGACATTTTGCTTTACAAACCTTGCAATCCATGGTAACTTTAAGGAAATATGAATTGTAAAGAGGGTTCGTATATATATATGGTAGTAGAAAATTGAATTCTATTTATGACATTTTGCTTAATTTACAAGAGTTTTTTTTATTGTAATAGGCATATCACCTTAAATGATCGGCACCAACTCCGCTCGCTCGATAAGCTCTGCGTGCCAAATATAAGATGGGGTAGGGGTTCGATTGTAAGAAAATGAAATGTTTGTAAGAAAAACGACTTGAAACTATCATAATATATAAATGATAGAATTTTCACACCTAAAGTTGTATATTTAGTGTGATAGTATATAATTTTTTATTAAATCATAGAATTCAAATAATAAAATGATAACTTTTAAGAAGTTTTTTCTAACGACCATAATTTTCCCCCAAAGATGTTGTCAAGTTGGCCCATAAGCATAGCCCATTATCTCGAGACCAAGGCTAATGGGCTATCACCAATCTTAAAGCCCATTTTCAACACCACCAAATCACAAATTAACCTCTTCATGCCAATGTCAATTGTTTGAAATAAGGAGCAAGTATAAAATGCGTTACAAGTACAGCGGCAAGATTATTTAGTGTGGGTAACTGTATAATGTATATCAAATTACATTTACAGAGTACTTATAATAGCAATAAAGCCGTTAACAATCTTCTGCGCTTCAAGGCTTGCTTGTTTCAGATTATCCGGCTCCGGCTGGCCGCGATTAAACTGAGCATCACAGGTGAAACATCAGTAGCTGCTGTGGCGCTATAATCGTTGAGTTGACGGATTCTTTCTCTCTTGAAAGCCTTTAAGATGACCAAACACTTTTGCATTGAACCAATAGCATCGCTAAACAAATCAAGGCACGTAGCTGCTTGTGCTTTCGTGCTCCCTTTGAGATATGTTTTCGCAACATTTGTGGCTGCTTGAACCGCATTTATAGACTTTTGAGCAGCAGCTTGAGCCTCAGAGACGGAACCAACTTTGCGACCAGTGTGGAGGAGATGTTCTATATCGAATCTACTTCGCTTTGACAGTTTGACATAACGATGCCAACATGATGCTAGCCAAAAGAAATGTGAATAACGAAGAAGGAGCCATTGTAGCAAAAATTTGCTTTTTTTTACTCTTTACCTTTCATGTTATCTTGTTGTAGTCTTATCTATATATAGTTGTTTGAAATGCAGTAAATGATTAAAATGAATATGTATCATATTTCATATAGATTACAATAGGGCTCTATTCGACCCGTACAAATTTACTTCTTAATATATTACTACTTAGAGACTATTAACAACTTTCAGATATGAAGCAATAAGGCCATGCACTTTGGTGCAAGCTTCTTTAAGATCAGCTGGCTTGAATTCATCACCGCAAGTGTCAACACTAGTCATAGCCGCGGAGCCCCAGGTCTGGAGGTTATTGATCTTCTCTTTGTTGAAAGCCTTCAATGTGTCCAAACATTGTTTCAAGAGATCAGTAGCATCACCAAAGTTCTCAATGCACGATTTGGCTGGTGCATGGGTACCATCTTGCAGGTACTTTTTCGCAATGTTTGTAGCTCCTTCGATTCCAGATATAGCCTCCTTGGCGGTTGCCTCAGCCTGGGCTACAGAAGCCAATGCGACTTGTGTGTGGTATAAGAATGCCAACATTATGGTAGCCAAAATAATGATTGAGGAAGATGATGATGCCATTTGTGCTCAAATTTTTGTAGCTTTACTTTGCTTTTCGGTTTTTTTTTTTTTTGTTGGTGATTCGGCTATGACTAGTGTTGACACTTGCGGTGGTGGATTCGAGTCAAGTCAGCCAGCTGATTTGAAACAAGCTTGCACCAAAGCCCATGGCCTTGTTGTTTCATATCTAAAAACTGTTAACAGTCTCTAAGTAGTGAAAATTTAAGGAGCAAATTTATACGGGTCAAATAGAGCCTATTATAATTTATATGATTATGGTGATATTGAACTTTTGAGTTATGAATAACCACATTTATTGCAAATATATAAATAATTACAAGGAATATATTTGAGCGTATATATTTAAATATATAGTAGACAAAATAGAAAATGGAAAATGCTATATTCATTTTATGTGATTTCTTCACTTCAAACAACTAACTATATATCGAGGACTACAACAACAAAGATAATACATGAAAGAAAGGGTCAAAAAGAGAACGATTTGCCACAATGGTTTCTTCCTCATCATCCACATTTCTCTTTCTTTTTTTTTAAAGCAACTTAGAAAGACGGATTAGTCAAACGCAAGAGAACTTTACGTTAAATAATGGTCCTAAGTTCGTTAGATAGATACAAACTTAAATTTTATAAGTGATTAAGTAAGCTTTTACCTTTTAACAAATATTTCTCCTTTTAAATAAAGTATATAGAAGTGCTCTTTATACTCTAAAATATTAAGGAAGAATATCTTTTATACGCACAATCAAGTAATAAATAATATCTGACCATTTGAATTGCACTTCTATATTATAAGAAAGACTCTAGCAACTTACAAAGACGAATTAGTCAAACGCAAGAGAACCTTACGTTAAATAATGGTCCTAAGTTCGTTAGATAGATACAAACTAATCCAAAAAGGGCAAATATTCCAAATTTTAAGACTATTTCTAAGATTCACAAACTTCAACTGATGGGAATCAAAACATTCAAAAGTTATATAATTATCAAAATTAAAACCACTTTTAATTTTAGCCAAAAAGTCTGCATCATCCACATTTCTCTTGGTTACCACAATTCTGCATTTTTATTTCAAAGTTTCCATCAAACTAAATATATCAAAGTTCCGACCTTATATAGTATTGGTTCTAGGGGTGTGCATTGAGAGGCATTTATAATCATTTTCATACCAACTTTAGTAATGATATTTCGAAATTATATATAAGACACATGCTTTAGATAAAATTAAGATGACTACTTGACTTGATATCAAAATGGTGAATAATGTCAGAACTTTGATATATTTCGTTTGACGTTGGAAACTACACCATAATCGTTGAGATCATGTATTCTTTTTCTTTTGAAAACCTTTAAGATGACCAAACACTTTTGACTTTTGCATCGAACATATATATAGAAATTGCTTTGGCATAACGATGCTAACATTATGCTAGCCAAGATAAATGTGGAAAATCCTTTCCTTTTACCCTTTACTTCATGTATTGTCTTGTTGTTGTAGTCCTCTATATAAGTTAGTTGTTTGAACCCAAGAAATCACATAAAATGAATATAACATTCTCCATTTTTCTATATGGTCTACTAGATATTCCTTGTAATTATTGTATATATTTGCAATTAATGTGATTTAAAATTCAAATTGTCAATATCTACAAATCATAATACATATAGATTATAATAGGGCTCTATTTGAGCGTACGAATTTACTCCTTCATTCGTCACTACTTAGAGACTATTAACAATTTTCAGGTATGAAGCAACAAGGCCATGCACACTGGTGCAAACTTGTTTTAGATCAGCCGGCTGACTGGACTCGAATTCGTCACTGCAAGTGTCAACACTAGTCATGGCTGCAGAGCCCCAAGTCTGGAGGTCACTGACCTTTTCTTTCTTGAAAGCCTTCAATCCGACCAAACACTGTTTCAGGAGATCAGTAGCATCTCCAAAGTTCTCAATGCACGATTTGGCAGGCGCTTGGGTAGTACCCTGCAGGTATTTTTTCGCAACGTTTCTGGCTCCTTGTATTTGAGATATAGCCTTTTGGATAGTCGCCTGAGCCTGTGCTACAGAACCGGCTTGGCCAGAAGCCAATTTGGCCTGGGTATGGCATAAGAATGCCAACATTAGGGTAGCCAAAATAAAGATTGAGGAAGATGATGATGCCATTTTTGGTCAACTTTTTGTAGCTTTTCTTTTCTTTGCTTTTCTATTTTTTGTTTTTGTTTTTGTTTGTGCTTGTGATCAAGTATGTTAGACTCTTATATGTTTACATGAATGGAGGACTTTGATTCCACTTTGGGCGCCAAACCACTAAGCTATTAATAGATATAATCTCTAACATATCGGATCATATTTATGCACTTCACCCTTCTTGATTGTTCATGAAAGAATCAATTAGTATATGATATATGAGCTGGTATGACTTGCATATCTTGTTCGAACTTATATACTTCTTATATGATTTTGATATATGTTGATTATTTATGTCTGTATCATAATGATTATACAAAGCCTCTCGTTCACATTTTTACTTAGAATCAATATTAAATAAAGTCTAAACTTTCATATTTAATTTGACGAAATTATGTCATGTCGTTTTACAAATTAATGGGAAATTGTGTATAAATAAAAAAGTTTAAGAAATGGATTTTATTTATGATCGAGTATAAACTGGCCCGTATGTAAATGAATTTTCAGACCACCTTAAATAAATCGGTTCGGTTTTCGTTTCAACATTTAAAAGAATTTCTTTTTTTATTCGATTCGGTCCGGTCCGGATTAATCCCACCTTCCCACTTCGTACCGTTAGACTATGTAATTGTATGTAGTTGTACGAATAGTTCATACCCCATTCTCCGTGAACCTGCTCTTATTAACCAGTACTGCTGCTGCTGAATTTGATCTCTCGACGAAAAGGTTAGTTTCTTCATTACTGCAATCAGTCATCTTCATCCTCTATCAATTTTAACCCAATTCATTGCTTTAGTTCAATTTCTGCGTGGTAATTTAACCTAATTCATTGTTGTAGTTCAATTTTCGTGTGGTAATTTAATTCAATTTAACCTAATTGAGCTAGGGTTTCGAATCCGCTGCAGCCATGTCGGTCACAGCAGGTGTCAGCGACACCGTAATCGCGGTCCGCGACAAACTGAAAGGCAAAATCGGCCAAACGAAGGTGAAGAGGTACTGGCCTGGTAAAGCTCCAGAGTGGGCGGATGATAACGAGGAAGATGCAGCTGATTGGACGGCGAAGTCGGCCGCCTTAGAGGCGGCGTTTCCTCGTCGCGGCGGGGAGGATGCGGGAGTGTTGAGAAAGGATGATCCGAGGTTGCGTCGATTGGCGGAGAGAATGGTTGATGATAGGGATGAGGTGAGGGATAATCACAGGCGGATTAGGCAGGCGGAGATTATTTCGACTGAGGAGGAGGAGACTAGGCGGCAGGAGAGGGAGGATGCCTTGGAGGAAGACGAGGATGCGATGGAGGAGAGGCGGAGGAGGATTAGGGAGAAGCTGTTGTTGAGGCAGCAGGAGGAGGTGGGGATTTTGCCGGAGGAGGAGGAGGAAGAGGATGAGGAGGAAGAAGAGGAGGAGGAAGAGTCAGAGTATGAGACGGATTCGGATGAGGAGTTGTCGAGTATTGCGATGGTGAAGCCGGTTTTCGTGCCGAAATCGGAGAGGGATACGATTGCAGAGCGTGAGAGGATTGAGGCGGAAGAGAAGGCGCTTAAGGATGCTGTGGAGAAGAGGATGGAGGAGAGGCAGAGGGAGACGAAGTTGATTGTGGTTGAGAAAATTAAGGAGGCTAAGGAGATGCTGAGGAATGCGGAGTTGGAGGCGAATGTTGCAGATGTGGATACGGATGATGAGGTGAATGAGCTGGAGGAGTATGAGGCGTGGAAGGTTAGGGAGATTGCAAGGATTAAGAGGGATAGGGAGGATAGGGATGTGATGGTGAAGGAGAAGGAGGAGATTGAGAAGGTTAGGAATATGACTGAGGAAGAGAGGAGAGAGTGGGAGAGGAAGAATCCTAAACCTTCTAAACAGTCCAAGCGAAAGTGGACATTCATGCAAAAATACTATCACAAGGGTGCTTTCTTCCAAGAGGATCCTGATGATCATGCCGGAACTGCTGGCCGTGATAATATCTACACCCGCGATTTCTCTGCTCCTACAGGGGAGGATAAGTTGAACAAGACGGTGCTGCCTAAAATCATGCAGGTTAAGCATTTTGGTCGCAGTGGAAGGACGAAGTGGACTCACCTTGTCAATGAGGATACAACTGATTGGAATACACCGTAAGTATTTTTCATTACCAGCAATCTTGTTTCTGTATTTAAACTACATTAATATTATCTTTTGCATGTTCACTTAGCTCAAATGAAGTTAAATGTCACATATATCTTGACCGACCACTTAGCACTAAAACCTTATTTTGTATAGTATAATTTAGAAGTCAAAACTCAAAACAATCAGAGGGAAATGGAACAAGTCATTACTAATCGGATGTGTGGGGGTCAACACAAATAAGCTTATGGCTTTTCCTCTGTTCCTTCACGTCTTATCTAGATCCACTATGAAGTATCACCTGTTGGTTTTTATAGTTGAGTGTCTTTTATCAATATAGTCTCGGGTTGAAGCCTACTAGTTGAAACCGTCATAATTCAATGTTGACCATCACTCTTTAAGTAAGCTATGATAAATACACTCAAAAGATTTTGGTGGTCAACTTTAATGCTAATTTCATCTTGTTCCATTTCTCTGTCTGTTTTGACTATGAATTATGCCTAAAAGTATACTTGTTCCAATTCAGTTTTCCTTGTTATGGGTAATTCATAGCCATGATGGGCATGGAAACCCTTATAGCACATTACTAACGTGATGGAGGGAATACCCAAGTATTCTGTTCGTGGTACTATAGTACTTGTGAATGTATGAAGTGTTGTTGGGTCTACATATATACACTTATGTTTTTAATTGTACCACAATTGGGTTTTGTTATGATGTTATCAGTTAAGCCATTAAGGAGGGACAGTAGATACCATAAAAGAACATGCCCGCTGTCACTCTTAGAATAGAGCCATGTGGCTTTAGGTTCTTTTTGTAATTACCATTATTTGGGGCATGTTCCTGGTTAAAAATATCTCTTCCCTGGCGCTCTGTTTGGCGACTTTTGAGTTATTATATTTCTATTATATCGGTTGATGAAAGAGCGATCTGTTGCTGTGCATATCAATGTGTCACAGCACCAAATATTATCTGTGGAAGTCAACACAAATATGCTTATGGCTTTTCCTTTGCTTCATGTCTTTATCTGTGATCCACTATGAAGTATTGCCTTTGGGTTTTAACAGTTCAGTGCCTTTTTATCAATATAAATCTCTTGGGTTGAAGCCTGCAGTATGAAACTGTTGTGATTCAATGTCAATCACCACTCTTCAAGTAATGCTATGATGTCATACATACCTCGAAAAAATTTGGTGGTCAATTTTCACCTACTTGGATTACGAAACAGTCTTTTGAGGATATATCTGTTCTCAAATTTTGGGAGTTCGAAACATTTTTTATACCTGAAGCTTTATATTTTTAAGCCGAACATTGTAGCATTTTAGTGATGCTCCACTTAAGGATCAGCCAGGGAATGAAACTCAATGCAGCATGCTTATATCATGTTTTCAGTCGTGGACTAATTTTAGTGCTTTATTTTGGAAAACCATAAAATGTTGTCTGTTTGCTCTTAGCCGCTACTAAGCTCATTCTTCCAGCTTATTTATCATGAAGTCGAGATATTCTGCACTCATTTTTTATGATAACTGAAGTACTCTGCATAATTGGACCTGATTTCTTAATGTTCCTTGTTTGCCATGCAGTTGGACCTACAATGACCCTCTGCGGGCAAAGTACAATCAGAAAATGGCTGGAATGGATGCACCCATCGAAAAGCCCAAAGGAAGCAAGAAATTAAAATATTCGGAACAACAATGAACTTTCGGTAATAGCATTTCTGTTCTCGTAAATGTGACAATTATCCTTTCCAGGAGCATCGTCTTTTAGAGCCTCAGGCCATTTATAAGCAGGCTGCCTCTTGAGGATAGACGAAAAGCATAAATTCGGGAGCTTATATGTACTAGTACATGTTTTGCACTTCTACTGCAGATGTGGTGACAATTGTAGTATCTGGAATGAATTAACATTGTAGATTATTTCTTGAGATGTATGATCACTATGCATAAACTGGTTTATGAGTTCTGATTTGCCTGATAAACTTAATTTGTCAAATAGTATCAAAACCGTACGTGCCAAGAATGGGGATCGAACTTAAAAAGGAAAATTTGAAGAACAAAGGCTCTCCGTGCCAAGAAAAGAAACAAAGAGTAGAACTTAACAGGAAAAACCCGGTAAAAAGTGGCGCCGACCAAGAAAAACCCCAAGTCGTCAAATTTATACATGGAAAACTGGGTGAAAAAGTAAAATTTTCAAATTTTAATCCTAAGTGCTCATCACAGGGAAAGGAATAGGTGGTAGGTTGCAAATAAGGGGAAATCCCAAGGAACGAAACAGATTTCCTTTGATTCTAATATGTAACAATTCCTTCCATAGCACTCCTTTTCTATTGCTATATAATACCACTACTGACAATGTTTTCTATTACAGAATCAAGAATTTAGCTTTTTGCCTCTGGAAACAGAATCCTCTCTTATGTTTTAGCTTTTGCCGTCTTTAATCTACCATGGTGACAACAAAGAGCAGCTCGCCGAGTTACTCTTTATACGTTTCAAAAAAAGAAAAACATCTACCAACATGGTTGATTGAGCTGGTGGTCCTTCGCTCGACATGGTGCTTCTTATTGCGCAGGATCTTGTTAACATGGAAGATTATGTTTCCTTCTCTTCCGTCTGCAAATCTTGGCAATCTGTCACCGATACGCTAGGAAAGAAGCCATCTTTACCTCCCCGCTTTCCATGGGCCATGCTACCAGATTCATCAGTCTACCGGAAGAAGGACAAGGAATTTACCTGGGATAGGTTTCTGGAGCCACCGGATGAAACTAAAGACTCACAGGGCAGACAAATTCGTTGTTTTTACAGGTTCTCGTCCTCAAAAATACATGAATTTGAACTACCAGAAGCTACCCATAGAGTGTGTTTGGGAGTTAGTTACGAATGGTTGGTCTCAATTGGTTATGATTTTCAAATTAATCTTTTGCACCCGTTCTCCCGGGAACAAATCAGATTGCCTGGTCTTTTGGAATTTAAAAATCAGTACATATACAATGAGGATTTCATAGCCGAGATTATTGTTGATATGTATGTTAAAAAGGTCGTTTTGTCCGACAATCCAAGAACTGGCCATGATGTTATAACAATGACAATCCAAGACAAGGAGATCGTGTTTGGACTGATGTTGATGTCCCGTCCAATGTATACGAGGATGTTGTCTACTACAACAAGAAGTTCTACGCTGTGAATAACGGTGCCTGTTTGTATATGTGTGACCTTACAAATTACTGCAGCTTCACCTGGAATATCTTGGCAAAACGATCTGGTCAAATCATTAATATGTTGGCAAAACTATCTGGTCGAATCATCCGGAGATTTATTATTGATATCCCGTTGTCGTCGTGAAGAAACTAATTTTCGGGGCATGGGATGTAGGGAACTAACATCTGATTTCTCAATTTTTAAGTTGGAAGAGGGCGAAAAAGATTTTGAGTATCCCTGTGTTTGGACAAAAGTGAATAATTTGGATGGTAGAGCATTGTTCTTCGGCAATAATCTTTCAACAATGATGGATTCCTCGAAATGTATAAAAGCAGATTGCATCTATTTCTCAGATGATAAGCACGAAGTGTATACAAATGAACCTGAGAGAGGTGGTCGTGATACTGGAATTTTCAATAATAAAAACGGCACGACCAAGCCACATGATGTATCAAAATTCCAATAAAGTGAAATTTTCATATTTAATGGAAAAATCGGCTTTATCACACCTATCTCAACTTTAAATTACTGGCGGATCTACAGCTGAACTTGGGTGGTCTCAGGTCCAGCTGGAATTGCTGCTCTTAAGTACATTGAATTTTCTTTGTCCCAATGGTATGGTCCAATGTTAATTAATGCTTTGGCCAGTTTTCGAGTCCTATGAACCACATTCTACATATATTTTTTGACCTATACTTTTCTAGGCAATAGTGTATATATACTATTTCATATGAATTACCTTGTTATTTTTTTTTATTATTTATGTAAAGCAGTCATACACTTCTATTCAAGTGTTTGATTTATTTACTTTCAAATCGTTCTTATTTATTTATAATATAAGAATATAATTTGTCTAGGCAATTGTTTTATACACACACACACATGTGTGTGCGCGCGCGCGCGCTCTCTCTCTATTTGATATGAATTCCCTTATTATTTTTTCTTATTCTTTATGTGAATCATATAGTCATGCACTTCTATTCAAATGTTTAGTTTATTAACCGTCAAATCGTTCTTATTTACCTTTATTATAAGAATATACTATTAATTTATAGGACTACAATAAACACTTATATTCAATTGTTTGGTTTATTCACCTAGAATCGCTCTTATTTATCATTTTAGACTATACATATATTATAATAATTTACAGTGCCATAGTAAATTAGATCGCGATTTTAACTCCACCTTAACATAAGCCCATTCATCCAAAAATTATTTACAATGTATCAACATACAATTAAGTAATTATATATCTCGTTAAAGGCGACTAGACGATCTGCACTATATTGTATGTGCATGATCGTCATTTATCTTACGAGCAGCATGGGATGCATAGCACTGTGACTCAAGTTCAATGGAAGATTATTTCTAATTATCCATAACCTTAAACTTAATTATCAAATAACATCAAAACTCTTACAGTAAAACAATAAAGTAGCACTTCTATTTTTTAATAATAATTTTAAAATTCTGACTATGAATTTATTATACTTCAATAACACTCAGGGGAGGAGTGATGGACCGACTTCCATCAGCTTGCCGGACACCCAAAAGGATTAAACTCTTCTTGCTGATCAAGTTCCTCCGGTTACTCGGTGGGAAAAACCACGCCGACATCGCAGACACGGTGAAGGTTATGTTCATTGACTTGGTGTTGCACCATCTCCATTTCGTTGGGAAATACAGTGAAATCGTCAGGGGGAAATTTTATGATTTTGGTTGTTTTCAATTTTCCTGTGTCGTTTCCTATTGTGTTCATTGACATTTTCCTATTGTGCTCATTGACATTTTCATTTGCATATGGATTTGTGTGTGGATTTGGGTTGGATCGGAACTGAGGTTGTTGATTATTGTGATTGTGTTGATTGTTGTTGTTGTTCATTTCTTCAGTAGTAAGTTCAGTGACGAGGTGTGTAAAGTGGTTGATGGAGGGGAGGTAAGGAAGAAATGAATGACTCTAATTAGTGGGTGTTTGTGTGTTTAGAATCAATTATTATCAGTGTTTTGTTGCTTAAAAATAAAAAAATAAAATAAAAAAATAAAAAATAATTCAAATTAAATAATTGTATATTGTAGACTCATTTTCCTTAGAACTGTTTTTTTATCGTATATCAAATTGATACAAATGCTAACATGTCATACCATGTCTCCACAATCGTGTCTGAATACATTATTTGATTACTTACGATTCCATTCACTAATATTTGTTTCGACTGTTCTGGAATATAATTTTATTATTGTAATTTTATCTCATTTTAATATATAAAAATATTATTTCATATACAAATACTACCAAACAACTTATTACATAATTATACTAATCATATAATTATAATATCTTAAATATTAATAATTAACCAATCTAATATTCATACATATTTTATTAAATTCCAATACAAATCACATCATACTTACACCAATTATTTATCTCTTACACAACCTATATAACAACCTTACAATACCATATATAATTACAATTATATACCAAACAATAATTTTAACAATCCTACTACAATTTAACACTATTCATCCATTCAAACGGATCCAACTCCGACTCCATAACGAATGGTCACTAAACTTTCCAAACATACAAACCCTGACCAGATGGCCCAGCACTATAAGTAGCAACAGCTTCTTCTCATCCTCTTCTCTTCTGCAAATCAAAAATACCCTTTCTTTGCACACGACATCGTTTCAATTTGTCCCCAATCTATACCCTAGAAGCCCTAATCTGACCAGTTTGTCACATAAACACGTCAATTGTAGAGAGATGGAGAATCAGCACGAGCAAGAAGACGATGTATACGGCGGTGATTTGCCGGAGGAAGATTACATGGAAGCCGAATTCGACGGTACTGAAGCTGAAGTTGAAGCTGAAGCTGATGCAGATGCCGAAGCCAAGGCAAAGGTATGTGCACAGGCACAGCTAGTTTTGTTTACGGTCTGTTTGTTGAGCTAATTGGAGGCGATTTGTAACTTATATAGCTTTTGTGGTCTTAATTGTGTAGGAGTTGGAAACAATGAAGAAGAGATTGCAGGAGATTGAAGAGGAAGCTGGTGCGCTTCGCGAGATGCAGGCCAAGGTTGAGAAGGAGATGGGTGGAGCTCAAGGTTTGATTGACTTATCCTTTGGTCCTGAATTGATTCGATGTTACTTGCTTGTTGATTATTTGATCTATGTTCTTTAACGGGTTTTATCCGATAGTATTGTGGTCCTGGTGAGTATAGAAGGGGTAATAGAATTTGTGGGGTTGATATTCTAGCTGGATTCTGTTTTGTAAAGTTGGAGTGGGGTTACTTGGGGGTAATCTGCTTTTCTGTTCAATTTGATTAGCTGATAGATGGATGCATGAGTATTTGGTGGAATGAGGGAACTTTTGTATATATTAAATGTGAGTTCGATGACACTCTGTGATGGTTATAGTAGCTGGGTTTTGGATTTAGTTGCACAAATTCGGGATAGGGTTTGGGAAGCATTTGATTTGTCATATTTGATGAATTTGAGTCAAGACATTGAAGTATGATGCAATTTGGTTTTTCATGTCTGATCTGATCTTCTGTGAGGACACTTCATGTATGGGGAATCGAAGTCAGTTGGAATCAGACATGGCGTTTGCTCCTATAAGATGCGAAAACCTTTACCTGAATAACTAATGTTTCAAAGCAGAGAAACATACTATTATGGACTTTCGAGGGGAGGGATTGGGGAATATACTGAAATTGCTGACTGTAGAATTAGGACAGATTGAATTAAGGAAACCTGGACTGTCTAACATTGTGCATTATTCGTTAATAATTTATTTAGTTTGCTAATCTTCTTGTATGCATAAAACTTGAGGATCTCGTTTACTTTGAAAGTTGCAAATTTATGTGATATGGTGAATCTGCCGTGATTACAGAAAATAGTATAATCCTAATCCATATCCCCACACTATATCTATATACCACACCTTTTGAATAACAGTTGATGTAACATAGTATAAAGAATTGATGATCCAGACCATTAATAGGATCCACATTCCAAGTTGAGGAAGTAGATGCACAGATTGATTATTTACTAACACCATTTATTGAAAACGGTGTTTTTAATTTAGTTGAATAACACAGCTAGCATGTTTCTCCAATCATTAATTCTGTGCTACTGAGTGAGTAACAACATTGTAATGTGTTTTATTTTGCAATGGCTTTGACAGATGACTCAGCTGGTTCCTCTGCTACCCAAGCTGAGAAAGAGGAGGTTGATTCTCGCTCAATATATGTGGGGAATGTAAGTTCTTGATCCCCTCATGTTTAGTCTGTGATTCTATATCATTCCAACTCCATCACTTTAAATGGAGTATAGTCAAAATCCATTTGTGTTTTTATGTGCATTAGTGATAACTATTTTCATGTCCGTGAAACATTTTTCTTCCCGTCTGTACCTGAATATTTGGCCATATGTCGTGCAAAATTTTACTGAAGAAACTTGGATACCCACCCTGTGCTTTACATGGACTGTTTTAAATGTAACTTTAACGTGCCTATACCAAATAATCTTCATTGCTACTAGGCTTGTAGATTTCATGAATTTCTAAATTCATGCAAGTGACAAAACTGAACATATTTGCTCATAAACCTGCGGGGCCCATAAAGATCTAGTGAAATACCGAAGACATAATTTGCAACAGCCTGAGATAAACTAGCTCACTTTTGACCGCCATTTTCCTACTTCCACATTTAGATCTAAATACTAATTATATTCTTTTATCAGTGTCTTTGTCATATGGAAAGGTGTAAAATATTCCATTGCTGTAGCATATAAGCATTTGTAGACCTTTGAAGCATGTGCTATAATTTCTTCCAATAATACTTTATTCTCTTCAATTACAGGTGGACTATGCATGCACACCTGAGGAAGTGCAGCAGCATTTTCAGTCTTGTGGGACTGTAAACCGAGTCACCATTTTAACTGATAAGTTTGGTCAGCCCAAAGGTTTTGCATACGTGGAGTTTGTGGAAACTGAGGCCATTCCGAATGCTCTGCTGTTAAACGAAACAGAGTTGCATGGCCGTCAACTCAAGGTCTGTGAACTTGATTTACTCTAAAATATGAAGGGAAGGGCCAAGTATGTTTGTGCAATCGTGCTCACTAACTTTGTGATTCTTGCAGGTTTCTGCCAAGAGAACTAATGTCCCTGGAATGAAGCAATTCAGAGGAAGACGCCCAAATCCATTTTTTGGATCGAGAAGGGGCTTTATGCCTGGTCCTCCCATGTTCTCTCCATTCGGCTACGGGTAAGCATAACCTGATCATTGACTTAACACGCTTCAGTTTGCAACACTGTCGTGGAAACACTGAATAAAACTTCTTGTTATTTGCAGGAGGGTTCCTCGGTTCAGGCGTCCCATGCGCTACAGGCCATATTGATGACTATCTTTCCCAGTGGGAATCAATTGTTGTAGCAGTTAAACCATATTTCACTCCAACTTCATGTTTCATTTACAAGTACACTATTGAGGCATGCCATGAGAGCCAAGTTAATTTGATAGCTAAATTTGTAACTTTAGTATCTTCTTAATAGCTGTGTCCTGTGTGGAACTTTTACTACATATAGGCAGGTTGAAAAAGAGATTAAGAATTTGGGCTCTCTTTTACTTATGTGCTTGAATTAGTTACAGAGCCGTGGTTGGGAAATGAGATTAGCACCATGGTTTGAGTAAAATCATTTTGTTGTTTTGTCTATGTATTTTCTGCCATTCTCTCTTGATTTATGCTAATGTTGTTTTCGGAATGGATGAGCTTGATGGTACGATTTTAATATGCAGTTATGTTCTCCATTCGGTCTGAATAATTACTAACAACACACACCCTTCAAAATTTTGTTAATAGTAAATGCAAAACGTACTTGTGATGTTTCTAGAATGTTTAATTCAGTCGATCGGTACACATGATTGAAATTTTCAGCAATTTCAACTGAAATCTGAAATCAGAATAGAACTTCAGACATGTATCAAAGTAGATGTAATGATAACTGAGTAATTCAATGTTCGAGTCAGTAAAAAATTTGAAGGTTGGCAAACGTTCGACTCTGATATAATCAAATCTTGAAGGGTCAAATAACTGACCCCTGTCATTCGAGGGTTAATTTTGTACGAAACAAAGATTATTGCCAAAATTCAAATTCAGACTAAATTTAAGTGTTTAAACTTAATCATACAATTTAATCGATAAATAGTATCCCAACTAAAACACGGTTTAAAACTAACGAAATAAAAATGTACCTCGTAATCTCTCTTCCTTTTTTAATAATATGGTGTATGAACACTCAGATCATTCATTTTAATATCTTAGATTATTTTTTAATAATATGGTATATGAACACTCAGATCATTCATTTTTAATATCTTAGATTATATAACAATTATCATTTCGATACTTTAAGTCGTGATTATTCGATTTTATCTCTCACCCATTAATTATTCCTCTAAATCTCTTCCGCTCAACAGACCCTTCACTCTTTACTCTCTCTTTGGCTCCGCAATACTGCGAATTAGGTTAAATCGAATCGAATCGAATCAATCGATGGATTCCAATCCAGAAACCCCTATTGAAGAATCGGATCATTCATCACCGTGTGTAATCGTTTCCCTCTATTCTTATTCAATTCGATTAATGTAATGCTTCAATCGTTTGAATTATCGATTTCTGTGGATATGTTTGAATGTTGATGAAATTGAATTCATTCCCAGGGAGAAAGTTGTTTATAAGGATCCTGATGATGGCCGTCAGAGGTTCCTGCTCGAGCTCGAGTTTATCCAGTGCCTCGCCAATCCAACCTATATTCACTGTATGCAGTACCTCACTTGTTACTTGTTTTCGCTTGTTTGTCGCGTCGTAGCATATTTAGTGTAGTTGGAGTAGTAGTATATATTCACTGTATATAGTTGTAATCCATGCTAATTTGTTACTGAATTTTTTTGAGCTTGTTTGTTTTCGTTTTTCATGTTGTAGCATTTGATTGTATTGAAGAAGGTTTGTTTATGCGAGAAAACATATTTAGTGGAGTAGGAGTAGTATATAATATGTTGTGAAGCTCTGAGCTTTCAATGTAGCTATATTCACTGTATGTAGTAGCACTCTATGCTTATTTGTCGATATCTTCGAGCTTGTTTGTATTGTGTGTTTTTGTTTGTTGTGTCATAGCATTCGAGCCTGTGAGCTTTACATGTAGCTAGTTACCTTCTTGATTAGAGAAACTAGCTGTTGATTTGACTCTGAGATTACTAGATACTTAGATGGTTATTTCAAATAGTTGATTCTTTCAGCTTGTTTTTGTATTGCTTATTTTTGGTTGTCGTGTCTAAGCATTTGATTGTATTGAAGAGGGTATATATGCAAGAAAACATATCTACTGGAGTATTGTGTATATATATGAGGCTGTGAGCTTTAAATGTAGCTAATAACTAGTTACCTGCTTGATTAGAGAAACTAGCTTTTGATTTGACTCTGCGATGACCAGATACTTAAATGGTTATTTTAAGTGGTTTTGCATGTTGTAAGTTTGCATTTCTTGTTTATACAATATAATGCTTGAATTTTGAGTAGTTTCTTGGTGGTAGAGGGAGATGCAATTCGAAGTAAAGAATTTATGATTGTGAATTCCAAGGACTCCGGTTAGGTTCTTGATGTTGCGGTGCTTAATGTTATAGAGTCTTGGATTAATTTCTGTTTTTAACTTTTGCAGATTTGGCTCAAAACCGTTACTTCGAAGATGAATCATTTATTAACTACCTGAAATATCTTCAATATTGGCAAAGGCCTGAATATCTGAAGTTCATAATGTGAGTCATAAATCTTCGAGCTCTAATTACTGCCCATTGGTGTGCTTTTTTGTTTTACCTATATAGTATGTAAATCTTCGTGCTCTAATTACTGCCCATTGGTATGCTTTTCCGTTTTACCTATCTAGTTTATACAGAGGCATCCGTATGTGTTTTCCAGCTAGAGAAGAGCACTACTTGATGCATAACATTTTGCATTGTATGAGTTGACTTCTCTTAAATAGAATCCAAATTTATACGGTTATATGTTATCTTACTAGGTATCCACATTGCTTGTACTTTCTTGAACTCCTCCAAAACAAAAACTTCCGAAATGCTATGGCACATCCAGCGAACAAGGTATTACTCCATATGACCTTATTTTGGAGTATTCAGTGAGATCTATTTTATGCCATATTTCTATGCTAATTTTTTCTTGCCTGTTGGTTCAAGGAATTGGCGCACAGACAACAATTTTACTTTTGGAAGAATCACAGGAACAATCGTTTGAAGCATATACTGCCAAAGCCACCACCTGAGCCTGAAATTGCACCAGCAGCTATTGCTACTCCAGCATTACCACCAGCTACAATGAGAGCCGCTTCCCCTTCTATTCCAACCTCATCCACTCAAGCACCGTCTCCAATGCAGTATGGCGGGTTTGGTTCTGGATCTTCTGCAAGAAGTGAATCAAGAAACAACGCAGTGGATCGAAGAAAGAGAAAGTAGTACCATATATCCCATTGCCCCTTTTTTCTATTGTGTAAAGATAGTTCCAAAGTTATTTTAGTTTCTGATTTTGAAATTTCAATAATTCAAGCAGGAAGGATGGATGAACTCTGCTTGGGAAAATCTATCTTGACGGTCATAATACAGTTCTCAAGAAGGTAACGTTTACTTGGAACTTTCATGCATATGAACTTATAAAGGCAGTGCAAGAAGTTATATAGATTTTGCAACTAAAATAGAATTATGCGAAATGGATAACATGATAGGGAAAAAAACTGTTCTCGTTTTCTCTTTCCCTCAAAATTTTATATAGCTACAATAATTTTAAGCTTTTTGCTGCAGAAGTTGCAAGTAATTGGCTTGTAACCTCTTGCTTCCTTTCTTTCTTTCTTCCCTTTATTGTAACACATGAGTGTCTGAAACTCACTCTGTCACTACCATTTTAAACTGAAAGCTCGAGATGAATAATGAATACTCAATGTTAACCATTCATTTAACGAATTTGTCTGGAGAAATAACTGTTGATATCACGAATCAAATGCCTGGTTGACTAATTTGTGTTATTCTTGATTGCCTGCTACTTCATTTCGTTTATCTATCGTGGTGCCAACTAATGTTCATATCTTTAACTAGTAAAAGTTCCTGTAGCACC
Source organism: Plantago elongata (assembly GCA_036897095.1). Classification (NCBI taxonomy): domain Eukaryota; kingdom Viridiplantae; phylum Streptophyta; class Magnoliopsida; order Lamiales; family Plantaginaceae; genus Plantago; species Plantago elongata. The sequence continues at coordinate 68,101 of JAYMSP010000013.1, forward strand.
AACCTTGCTGATCAGCATTGTGTTGACTGTTCACTGTCACTTGCACTTCTCACGATATGATCTGCTGAATGGCCAAACCACATTATGATATTGTGACACCTATTGAGCTCTCCTCTTTTCACGGTCCATTATTTTCATTATAATTTCCGACGGAAGGTCATTTCTTACAAATCCCCTTATTTGCAGGTTCCAGTGACTATTTTACATATTGAATGACTTTTCTCAACATCCACCTTCCTGTAAGAATGAAAGAGTGAGCACTGCATCTCTCTAATATGATGGATCTGGAAATGCCCACAAATAGTCCTCTCAACACTCAACTGTGGATGGAGCCTCGTTCCGCCTTTTTCTAGGATTGTACTCTTAGACATTTAGAATCTTAGTAAAGTAGCTGGATTTTCATTTATGGGTTGTTCTGGCTGGCGTCTAGAGTTTCTGTTGTAATTGAAACTAAAACAAGGAGAAGTTCATGTAATTTACAGGAAATGTACCGTAATATATAGCATGTACGGAGTATTCACTATCCACAGGGATGGCATGTTACTCGGAGCGTTCAATGCCCCCTGCATACTCGTGTTTGGACACCCGATACATATCCAAGTCGGCTAATGTGGATAACATAGGTGATGTTTCTGAGACACACTAATAGGACTTTCCTGGATACAACCTGTCCAAGTAACATTTGATTAATGTGTGTTTGGTCAATTACTTCATTCTATATTTGGATTAGTCCTGTCATCTGTGTTTTCCTGTAACTGGTGATAAGAACAGCTCTTGGACGTGGTGAATCGCCACCTTCAAGACCTCTTGTTCTTACTTAATTCATATATTAATTTATAGTACTATATAATTGGAAGAAAATAGGAGTATTATAATTGTTGTTGTTGACAAAAACCAGGAAAAGACGTGTCTTGACCAATTTGATGTCTGTGTTAGCGTTATCTATTCCCTTCTTACTCTTCCGATTTGCTACATCTTCGTGGATCCTTGTCATGGTTTGGTCGGTGTGTTTTATTTGAATTCCGGTTTTGTTATAATTGTCTTGATCTGATGTTGACTCGTGTTCGGATCGACTTGCCCCGGCCCCGGGAGGACTGTTTTAGATAATGTTTTGAAAAGAAGCATGAATGATGTATGTTCACATTTGCAATACTTCAAAGTCATGTTTGTTATAATGCTGGAGTGGTGATTTCCTACTTAAATCAAGTATTTTGTAAACAAAAATTTCAATTTTAATTGAAAAGGATCACGAAAATTCTATACCAATCAGTTCCCAAAAATCTGAATATTTACCCTAGACGTGTACACTATCAAGCGAGTTGTAGATTCTACCTGCCAAGCTAATCTAGCGTTCTAAACTTCTCAACTTCTCGGAAACTTGAACATGTGTATGTAAAACACCTTTTAAACAATAGTTGGACATTAGCATCTTATTATTTCTTGGATCCATGACAAATTGTTCATCAGTGGCTATTAATGTTTCATTCGTTTAAAGTCCTTTGCTTTGTCCGTGTGTTACTGACAGTTAACTTAGGGTTTATCATGACCCGAAAAATAAAACATCACATTTATGAAATTGTTAACATTGCAGTTTCGAATGACGAAAGGGATGGTAGATTATCGTGCTTGCATCAAAGCAAGATATATGGTATTTACGCAGTGTAAACTTCATGAATACTTGTCCGGATTACTAACAAGTGTCAAACACAAGTGGAAAATAGAAAATCCACCAAAGTAGAGCATATTCCACCTAGGTCTAGAGTTCAAAATACGTGAACCTTTCCAGTTTAATGAAGGTGTCATATTTAACTTGTGTCTGACAGACACGAGCAAATGCTTGGAATCCCTCTTTTTGTCCATATTATTAGCCAAGAAAAGCGCTTCAAAGTGGTGATTATATCTGCCGGAATATAATTTTATTTTGTGTATGTCACGCTAACAATTTATTCCTCCATGATAGAGAAGAGATATTCCACAAACACGATTTTGTTCACGTTGTCTATAGTGCTTTAATGTATTTTTAAGCGTGATTCCGAACAACATATAAGAAATATTATAAAATATAACAACATGAATCGTATATATACAAGTGACATGAAATTTTTTAGTATTATAAAGATATATGTGCAACGAGAAGATTGTAAAATATCACACTCCATTAAATTTGACAAGTGCATTTTCAATATTGACGCAATACTACTTTTAAAAGAGAAAGGGTGATCAAATAGTGTCACGAAAATTTAACAATTGAATGTTAAACACTATCAAGTCTAGTCATTTATCATGTGGAATGCATTAAATATTGTTCCAAACTGGTTGCTTAAATGGCATCACCACGCATTTACATTACTCGTCATTGTCCCCATCCATTGAATCCGATACTTTCCACTTGTGATTGTTGAATATTATTTTCTATTTTGCACAACAAAATTTGAAAGAATATATTAATTCCAAGCCTCAAAGCTATATGAATATTGAGATGATCATATATTAAAAGAACATTAAAAGATATGACGAATCACTTATAAAAGTGACATAATCTACATGACATGTTTAGTGTTGTGTCTAGTATAAAGTGTTACTACTTATGCATCATTAAAGATGTACTTTATAGATAAATGGGTAATATTAATCTCCTCCCTTAATCAAATACTAATCAAATACTAAATATTATATCGTCAATCCCACAAAAATAACTTGACTATTTTAATATTTCCCACCCCAGAACAAAATGGTCTGAATGGAATACTAATGACCGACATTTATCATATAAACTGTTTCTGAGTTACGAATAAATACATCACGAGATTCCCTATAACACGGAGTCAACTAGTAGTGTGATATAACTTTTGAACTAGTAATCTGATGCATCACGAGACTCTCAGTAACGGACAAATACATCACGAGATTCCCCATAACACGGAGTCAACTGGTAGTGTGATATAACTTTCGAACTAGTAATCTGATGCATCACGAGATTCTCCGTAATATATGTCAAATTGGCAATTTGATGTAAACGTTCAATAGTTGTACGATATGTCACAAGGTTCTCTATAACATCACTTCAACTGGCAGAATGATGTAACATTTTGATACATTACAAGATTATTATGACATGTGTTAAACTGGTAGTTCGAGACATCAAAAGATTATGTATAGTTGTTGTTCGACAGTTAATCTGAAACATCACGACATTATGTGTAACCCATGTTCAACTGGTAGTCCGATGCATAACAAGATTCTATGTAACACCTGTTTAATCGATAGTCCAAGATATCACAAAATTTCCTCTAATAATAGTTCCAACTGACAGTATGATAAAACAGTTCAACTAGTATTTTGATACATCACAAGGTAAAATCACCGACGCCGATATAAGTTATCGATACATCACAAGATTCTTTTTAACACCTGTTACATCACGAGATTTTATGTAACACCTGTTCGACAGATAGTCCAATACATCACCAGATTTACCATAACAGCGATTCAACTGCAAGTCCGATAAAACATTCAACCCTTATTCCAATACATCACATGATATAACTCCTGATCGACGAGTGGCATCTTTATTTACTTTATCGGCGGAATCTGATAATATTATATTAATATTGCATACCTTAATAGGAAAAGGAAAAAGAGAAGAATTCTTTTGGAGAAAATATACTCCAATTGGAAATTGAGTCACAACACACAGAGAGCTAAAGCTGGCAAAATTGGTTTCTTTCAATTCATTTCCTTTCCTTTCCTCGGATTGGGGAGGAAAGAAAGAAAGTTTCCTCAGAAGCAATGTACCTTGATGCGCCTCCACACATGAACCACTATATATATGTGCCATTCGATTCCATTACTCTCAGCTCAATATCAAATCAAATCAACCATACATACATACTACTACTCTTCTTCTTCTTACTCCTATTGACTCTTAATTTACCATTCAACACTTCTTGTATTCAATCAAAATGAATGCTCTTGCTGCCACCAATCGTAACTTTCGTCAAGCTGCTCGTATTCTTGGTCTTGATTCAAAGATCGAGAAGAGTCTCTTGATCCCGTTTAGAGAAATCAAGGTTCGGTTTTTATTTGTTGTTGTTTTTTCTTGGTGTGTGTTGCTGATAAGTGTTGATTGTTGATAGTTGGGTTTCATTTTCATGATTGTTGAGGCTTTGGTTGATGTTGGTTTTGAAAAAGATTGGATTTTTGTGGAGATTGAATCATTGTATGTAAGTGAACTTTTGGGTTGGTAACAAGAAGCTGTAACTTTTTTTGGGTTGGTTGCTTGATTCTTGAGATTGGTTGTTAAGAATATTGGATTTTGTGTTGAGGTTCTGAAAAAGGTTGGATTTCGAATCTTTGTATCGGAGTTTTGGAGTAACTTTTGGTTGGTTTGTTGTATTTTTGATCAGGTAGAGTGTACGATTCCGAAAGATGATGGAACGCTTGTCTCGTACGTTGGATTCAGAGTTCAGCATGACAATGCTCGTGGGCCCATGAAAGGAGGGATCAGATATCATCCTGAGGTAGTACTTTTTAAAATTTTAACAGTAGTGTTATGTTTTGATGTTATTCTGCAATTTGGTGTTTCTTGTATTTGCCCTGTTTTACTTTTAAACAGTGTTTTAGTATTTGGAATTGCCTGTTTGGAGTCAAGTACTGTGAAAAGTGGGAAATATGCAATCTAGTTATAGTGTGTTGTGATATTGATGTGAAGTTTGAGTTGAAGCAGGGGAATTAAGTCGAATGTTCTGAGTTGAATTTGGAAACATGAGAAGTAGTTTGATACCTTGATTTTGGATATCTATTTTTTCTCTGCATGAGTAATAACACATGTATACTGTTCTTGAGTTATGATTATAACGTGTTATAATGTGATCAGTGTGCTTGTGAGATGTACTATAGCCTAGGGTAGCTGAAAGATGTGTACGTGGAATGCATTTATTAAATCAGGAATTTAAGCAGTAGGTGTAATAAGACGGAAAGTGATCGAATCTTTTGGGAATCTGTGATTCTGCTTCTATATGCACTGGTAGTTTTGATAAGACGGAAAAAGATTGTTGTGTGTTTATGCCTTGATTTTTCTTCTTCTCTGGTAATAAATTGGATATTGAGAGACTGGGAAGTTAATGTCTATATATGATGGAATTGCCTTGTGCTTTGGATGTTACTGAAGTTTGTCTTGGAATTAGGTTGATCCCGATGAGGTGAATGCTCTTGCTCAATTGATGACGTGGAAGACGGCTGTAGCAAACATTCCATATGGTGGAGCTAAGGGCGGGATTGGATGTTCGCCCAAAGATTTGACCACAAGTGAGTTGGAACGTCTTACGCGTGTCTTCACGCAGAAGATCCATGATCTGATTGGTGTTCATACTGATGTCCCAGCACCAGACATGGGAACTAATGCCCAGGTAAGAGTTCGTTATCTATGTGAGTCTTAATTTGGTCACACGTTGTCTTAACAGAATTTAATACTGGTATTTTGTATACAGACAATGGCTTGGATGTTGGATGAGTATTCGAAGTTTCATGGATACTCTCCTGCAGTGGTTACGGGGAAACCAATAGTAAGTAGCCAAACTGGAAAGCTGATTCTGCAATAGCTAACATTTGTATTCGGTTACATCCTAATGTACTATAACAACCATCAATGTCCAACGGCATTTTAGCGAAAAACATGTGGAAAAATTTAACAATTTTTGAATCACCTCTAATGGATATCATTAATGTTTGGTTCAGGATCTTGGTGGTTCATTGGGTAGGGAGGCTGCAACTGGACGTGGCGTTGTGTATGCCACTGAAGCATTGCTTGCCGAACATGGCAAGTCAATTGAGGGTTTAACCTTCGCCATTCAGGTCCTATTCTAGTAACTCTTACACCATATTCTTGTTTATTTTTTTAGCATATAAATGTAAAAACTGAAATTTGTTATTGTGCAGGGCTTTGGTAATGTTGGAGCTTGGGCTGCAAAGCTCGTTCATGAAAAAGGTGGCAAGATTGTTGCTGTGAGTGATATAACTGGAGCTATTAGAAATCCTAATGGCATTGACATAGAGGCCTTGCTTCAGCACAAAGAGGCAACAGGAAAGTTAGTTGATTTCAATGGTGCGGATAACATGGATGCGAATGACGTTCTCATTCATGAATGTGACGTTCTGATACCGTGTGCTCTTGGAGGAGTCTTGAACAGGTTTGATTTTGCCATTTGTTATGTCATCTAATATAGATGTACTATAAATGTATCATCTGGAATTCTGGATTTACCAGTGGTACAATAGGAAATTTTGCTTTGATCTGTGAAAATCTTTAGAATGCGCTTACATTGCGCTAACGCACACTAAGGAAATGACATAGCTAGGAATTAAATGTGAATATATTCCTACCTAATGATATTTAGAAATAGATGAAGAATCCACATGTGGCTGCTTACTGATATTGATATCTGTTGCATATTCTGTTCTATTTTTTGATTGTATTCTCTTCGTTATTCTCGACTACAGAGAAAATGCTGGGAGTGTACAAGCCAAGTTCATCATCGAAGCTGCTAACCATCCTACTGATCCAGAAGCTGATGAGGTACAGTTTTTTGTATTCACCTTCCTTTTGTTCCTTCAAATTCTGTATAGAGCATATTCTGATAAGACGCCTATTCCATTTTACAGATTTTGTCCAAGAAGGGAGTTGTGATACTCCCTGATATATATGCTAATGCTGGAGGGGTAACAGTGAGCTATTTTGAGTGGGTTCAGGTAAACTCTCCCTCCCTCCGCATTTTTATCTTGTTGTAAAGATTGAAGTTTGCACTCTCATTGCGCTATTTTCAGTGCGAAAAGTACCTTCTGTTTTTTGAGAAATGATGTGAAATAATGTCATCCTTGTGTAGTTTGTATGTTTTAGAAATCATTGCTTGTCTTAAGGAGTTGTACCACTTGAGATTTATTATGTATGTTTGGATTTGCAGAACATTCAAGGGTTCATGTGGGACGAAGAGAAGGTGAACAGAGAGCTCAAGCGATACATGACTAGGTCCTTCGACAACCTCAAGGGCATGTGTCAGTCCCATAATTGCAACCTCCGGATGGGTGCCTTTACCTTGGGTGTGAACCGTGTCGCTCGTGCTACTCTGCTCAGGGGATGGGAAGCTTAAGTAGTGTTGTATAAACCTACTGCTTCACTGATGAGGGCTGTTCTTGTTTTTGTGACTGATTGTTTACCTCGTGTTTTGGCATTATGACATACCCATTGGACATGATTGATGTAATGTTACCATAAGCCCTCTATTCTAATGATCTTTCTAGGTTTGAGTTATATCGCAAATCCATCGCAATTTACCTATCTCTTTGTCTTTATATTGCGCGCAAGTTGCGAAAAATAAGATTATCCTGTGACCTTGACTATTCTGTGACTTCTCTAAGAAAAGAATTTATATAATTTGCCATGCCCATGCTAAAGCCAGAAAGCAGAATATGGCAGAAGATAAGCTTATTTTACTACAAAATCATGGCTTGGTTCCATGTTTCTTATCCCCTTCATAAATCAGAGCTATCAAGAACACAGGAAAGTAGAAAACTCAAGGAACTTTACGCAGAGTTCTTGCAGAAATGGCATCACTTGGCATAACTGCTTCACTACAAAGAGCTTGCTGCTCTCAACATGTCACCAAGAAAGCGTCGGCTGGGTCTAAACCGGCACGGTCTTTAGGCACGATGAACGTTGTGACGCCGAGTATTGAAGGCCTAAAAGTTGCAGATAAACAAGAAACATCTCCGTTTGTGATGACAAGCAATGGAAAGGTATCAAGTGATGAAATCCAGCAACCCAGCAGTGCAGTAGAGCCTTCGGAAAGGAGATTTTCCGACGAGAGATGGAAGAATGGGACGTGGGATCTCAACATGTTTGTGAAGCAGGGGAGGATGGACTGGGATTCTGTGATTGTGGCAGGTACAAAAATCTCACATTTCGTTCAAGTTATAATATCTTTAGAAACTACTTCCATAAACATGGTGCGCATACAAAACATAGTCTGAGCGATATAATTTCATTATGGTTCGAAAGTCGGGTTGGAAAAATAAGAAATAGTCTAGGAAAAGAGCAGTTTTTCTATTAGATATAAAAATTCCATTTTTTTATATTAAAACTCACAGACAACGTAAAAACCCACAAACAGTATGCAAAAATTCACAGGCAAAATAAAAATTCATAGACAATATGTAAAAATTCACAGACACTGAATAAAAATTCATATATCCTAAATAAAAAAAACCACTCTTTGCCTCAACTTTATAGGGAAACAAACACATAAGAGAGCCAAAGACAGTTACATGAAAAAAAGAGAACTTAGACATACATTCCTAGAAAGTTAATATAGTTTCAAACCTATATTCCAAGTAGGATTGAAGATGAAGTTCTATGTGATTCAAGAGTGTTAAAAACTATAGTCGGGGCGGGAAGTGTAAACAACAAATAAGTGTATAAAATATATATATTTAACAGAAAGTTAATTTCTCTAAGTTGAAGATTGAGTTATATAGTCTTAATCATTTTCCTTCTTCTTACTTTACCTATAATATCTCTGCCCAAAATACCAGCCTATAGGATTAGAGGAGGGTGAAAAATCTATCGTCATAGTTGGAGAGCAAACCTCGTGTATTTGAGTTATAAACTGTAAAAAAAATGGTCCCGGCGGGGCTCGAACCCGCGACCTTCGGCTTGCTCAACGCCATAAGACCAACGCTCTAACCAACTGAGCTACGGGACCTCTTGATAACAATGTTTACGTTAAGTAAAATAAATACTATAATGCAGTTCATATGTTACTTTTTCCTCATTTGCGATGTACCTTGTAGAAGCAAGGAGGAGAAAATATCTTGAATTGCATCCAGAAGCATCGACTAATGAAGATCCAGTCCTATTCAGAAGCTCAATCATACCATGGTGGGCATGGATTGCTCACTCTCATCTCCCCGAGGCCGAGCGTTTAAATGGTAAAATCTTTATTCGATAACATTTATTAAATATAAAGAATGATATCATTGGTTGTTTTGTGGCTATCCCTCTTCTTACTAAATACTAGTATATGCTGTGGAGTAATACAATATGTAACTTTTTTACAGGTAGAGCTGCAATGCTTGGATTTTTCATGGCCTATGCTGTGGACGGGCTAACCGGGCTGAACGTAGTCGGCCAAACAGGGAACTTCATCTGTAAGGCCGGGCTGTTATTGACAATCATCGGTGTCTTAGCTTTCCGACGGAAAGAGGACATCGGTAATATAAGAAAGTTGGCTGATGAAGCCACATTTTATGACAAACAATGGCGATCATCATGGCAAGATGCAGATGCCAGCAATCCTGCCAAGAAGTAACAACATCTGAAAATCTTGAACTGAGCCTTCTATATGTTGTATGATGATTCAATCGCATGGAGTGCAATTTAGAAGTATAGTATATCCTCAATAAAGTTTCATATTTGATACGAAGGTTCTTAGTTACTTTAACATTGACTATCACATATTCACATGTAGTACTATATAATAATATACAATAACGTAACATTCATATATAATATAACGACTTTTATTGGCCAACTAATGTAATTGGTAGTCGTAATTGGAGGAGGATAAAGAATTACTATACTACACTAGTTGAGATAAAGAAAATACTTCTACTAAAGTGTATTTTAAGTTCCACATGAAACTTGATTCGATCCAAAGTAACAAGGAAATGATGCCAAAAGTACTCCGGGAGACTAGGCATACTTATTAATAACTTTTCATTTAATTTTTTAGTTTTATAAACTTTTATAAAAAAATCATTACAAAAACGCACCCCTTTTTCAATCAGCTAGTTGGTTTGTCAAGCTAATCAAATTAACTGGTTAAAGAAAAAAAGCTACTTAACCGACTACAAGCTGACAACTACTTTTCAGCTTTCAGCTAACTTTCCAGCTACCAGCTAGATTTTCAACTAATTTGCTAAACAGAGCCTAAATGAATGTGGATAAAGTTTGTGAACGTGAAATACCTAAATGTACATAAATAAATGTTGAATAAGTTTACACTATACTTCCACTTCCCTACGTGATATCCGAACATCCCACTTTTTTTCTTGTATTATGCTCTCTCTGTTCGATATATATCATCATACTTTACAGAATACTTGTAATTTTTTTTGATTAAAAGTTACACTAGTAATAAAAGGTTAAAAAATCGTATACTTTATCTGTAAGAAAATCAATTTGTGTATACAATTAAGATTATATATTATTTATTAGTATGAGTCAGGTTATATACGTAGTAATGTATAGTGTTATATGTAACGATTTAAATAAAATGGTGTTAAGCAATCGTATAGAAGTATAATTTACGGTTTAAGGTAAAACTTGTATTCGATTCGATGAGAAGTAGAGGTCGATCTGGACGGGCAAGAACATCACACTTTGCGAATTGCGATACAGTACCTAAACTATCAAAATATCTTCCTTTAACCCAGAGCGAAACATTTAATTTTGCACGCAAATCCACAATAATAGCTAACCAGAGCTCACAAAATGAGTAAACTGTGTCAGATTTTGAAAACTCCACTCAGTCCCACACCAACAACATGCACCGCCCCTCTCCGCCGCACCAGCGCCACCAAATCGACGGAGAGGCAGCTGAGAGGCGCCTCCGCGAGGCTGAGGAGCGGCTGAAGGAGGCAATTGAGGAGTTGCAGCGCCGCCAGCGAGGAGATCTCCTACATCCGCCCTGCGATCACGCCGACGAAAGTTGCGTCGCGAATGCCGTCGGAAACCTATGCCAGAGCTTCCTCCTCTCCTACGGTATTCGCGTGGGGATTGGAATTTTGCTTCGCGCTTTCAAGCTTGCGAGGCTGAAATCGTACTCGTCTCTGCTTGATCTTAAGGTTAGGATGCAGAATTGAATTGATTCGATTCGATGATGAATTGATGATTACGATTACGAAGAGGATGATGTTGATTTCGTTTGTTTTCGTGAATTGTGAGATTTGTTGGATAATGATGTGCTGACGTGGCTGTTAAGTATTTTGCTTTTATCTAGTTGAATTGGTTAATTCATAATAAGTGGTAGTAATTAGTATGCTAGAAATGAAATTCAGCTTAGGATATTTCATGGAAGAATGATCGAATTTCGATGATCGAGTGTGATGACCTGTTTTAGCTTTGGGAGTCTCTAGAGCAAGTAGTGTTTGAATATGTGTAGCAAAACTAGCTAATGTAGCTGGTAGACGATAAGTTAGATTAAACCGTGAGCTGAACGATCATCTACTGAGCTGGCCTCCTGCTGAATGGAGCAGCCTGTGTATTGCTAGATATTCACCTACTTTTTCAGTTCCATACATTTGGAAGTCGATGCCAGTTTCTCATGTACTTGTTCTGTTACTTGTTGTTTAGAAACCTCCAATCTGGAAGCGTTGTTCTTAATCAAATACTGTGATATCAAAAACTCAGGTCCTGTTATTGTTCACTAGCTACCTGCTAAAAAAATTCTCCCTTAATTTCTATGTGGTCTATCAGTGACTCACTCCTGTGTAGCAAAACAGGAAACCAGTTTTCCAAACATTTAGGAAAAACCTGTGCTACACTTAATGAAATGTGCCTAACACTTGGGGTGTGGTGTGAGGGGGTGTAAGAGATGCGGGTTTACCTAATGCTTAGAAAAGGGTTAGATTTTGAATTATGAAATATGGTTATGTATATACACTGGTATATAGCATGTGAGATTTTTAAGAATCATGAATATGCAGTATACATGAGTTTGAATGTCTCATAAGTCATAGAAAATATGTTCTGAAGGAGCCTTATATCAATGTCACTGCAGCAACTTGTATCAGAAAAAGACCTTATAGTAAGAGAGGAAGCGTGTCGAATAGGTTTGCTTTTTGGGGGATTCAGTGGTTCATACCATGCTCTGAGGTGCTTGCTAAGAAAGTTGAGAAAGAAAGAGACGCCCATAAACGCGTAAGTTAACAGTCAAAACTTCTTTTTCTTTTTTTGTTCCTCCACACAGAAGCCATACTAGTCAAATAATGTGCTTTTTTGAACTCCGTGTAGTTAGTTCATTATTTTGACTGATGTAGAAGTACTTGAAATTGATCATTTTTTGCATGATGTATCCTATTCCAAATATATGACTTTGTTAAAGGGGATGATGGAGCAGAATTTTAGCAGGTTCAGTCTCAGGCTTGTCTATTTTAGCATTATCTGATTCAAGCCGGAGGCGCACACTAGCTTTATATCTTTTAGCTAGGCTTGCTCAGGTACAAAATGCTTATATTTCATGTGCTATATCTTTCCTTCTACCTTTTTCATGAATTTTCACCTGGTACCTATTGAGATTGAGGTACTAGGACTGCTTCCAGTCTCCATCTAATTATATGCTCATTGATCAGTGTGCCTACAATTCTGCAAAATCGAAAAATAAATTCCACCTTTGGGGAAGTCATTGGAGTCATGGAGATACTTTACTATTTTCTATAGCTTGTGCTCAGGTAATGCCCGTTTAACTTTAACTGTTTTGATTACCATCTAGTATCTAAAAAAATTAAAACTGTCTGACTTTATGAAGATTCAGAAGTTCAAGTGATTCACCTGTGAGTCTGTGACATGATTCTTCCTCACCTGACTATGATATCTTCTCCAGATTATGTATGCCTTCATCATGCGCCCCGAGAGCTTGCCAAAATCATACGAAGATTTCATTCAGAAAACAGGGCCAGTTGCTGCACCTGTTTATAAAGCTGTGAGGGATTGCTGTAGAGGTTCTCCAGTAGATGTTGCCTCTCTAAAGGCTTATTTGTCCAGTAGAAGCGGGTCCGGCTCTGTGAAGTTGGAAGAGTTCCCTGGCATTATCCCGTGCTCTATGATTCATCCTGATACAAACTCATGCTTAACTCATAATTCAAAAGCCTTTATAGCTACCTTTAGGAAAACATTTCCTCTTTACTTCTCATTGACATTTGTTCCATTCGTGGTTTTACGGCTGCAAAAGGTACATTTGCTTACAAAATATTTGGAACCAGTGACTTAACTTTACTTGTATAAATTGCTGACTGTTGAAGCCAAAGTTGCAAATTTTTAGAATTACTTAGAATAAAATCAAATATAATGTTTTTTCTGTTTAACAAAACCAATGCACCTCTAGTAATTAGCCACCTTACTGCACGAGTTATACTAAGCATATTTCATGAGAACCGTGTGTTTTTTCAAGCCCTTGATTATATCCATGCATAGCACAAAATGGCTACTTGTGCCCGTTTCTATAGCAAAATCATTTGGTTTTGATTGTTCTCCTTTTTTCCCCAGTTCATGGATGCTCCAGTCCGCACCTGTAGGCTTGCTGTTACTGGTGCTGTCCGTTCAACAACCTTCTTGTCCGCTTTTGTTGGTATTTTTCAGGTAGATTTTCATTATTGAATCTCCTTTATGCATCTGGTCAGGTTGGGATACTGAACTGAATTTCTTCCATGATGACAAAAGGCAGTAATATGCATGCATAGGAAAGTTGCTGTGAAGGATCACAAGCTCATGTATTGGCTTGCAGGAGGGATATCTGCCCTCTCTGTATTATTAGAGAAGAAAGCTAGACGTGGGGAATTGGCCTTATATGTTCTTCCACGAGCTGGTGATTCATTATGGTATATTTTAGGGAATCGTCATCTTGTTCCGACAATAAAGAACGCTGAGGTATCACCTTTTCTTGAACTTAACATAGTTCCTTGCTCTACTGTTACCCTAAAACCCCACATAGATCCATCTGCCATAACCTTGCATGGATATCTTCCTATCGCTATCAGGGCATGTTCTACTTCCTGGCATTATATTAATTTATAAAGGATAAATTAGAGACAACCCATATGAGGAACACATCTTAACTCTTATGGTTGTGAAATCACACCAAACTCCTTTTGGCATGTCAATTCTGACAGCAAGACTGAATTATCTGAACATGTAGTAATAAATGGCTCATGATGGATATCGTCATGTTTTGTGAAGATTAGGTATATGATCAGTATTGTGTCATTAGTTATAATTAGGTGTCTTCGTGTAATTTCGGAAAAAAAATTAGTGTCTATGGAATGCTAGGCAGCAGCCTCAGGAAGTATAATTCCAAGTAGGATCCATCTAACTTTTCATCATACCTCTTCTGACAAATAAATATGGAGTAATCTCCAAGAACAATTAAGGTCTATAATTTCAGTCTCACATTCTTATGCATATGCTCAAGTTTGTGGTTGAATATTTCCAGGTGGCTTTGTTCTGTGCATGTATGGGCGGGATCATGTACTACCTCGAACATGAACCGGACACCATGGCTCCATTTCTCAGAGGCCTTATTCGCCGCTTCCTTGCCAGCAGAATAAGCAATCCAAGTCCTCCATCAGTTCGAAGTGCATCTTATACATATCTACACACACTGGATGCCATTAAGAAGCCACAACCACAGAACAACGAAGAGAACGGAACCTCAACTTCATCTTCTGAGAAATACAATCTTGAATCTATACCTGGTCTCTGAGCATCTTTTTTGCATCGCTCAATGGATATCCAATGAATTTCTGGCGCCAGTTCAATTAAATTCTCATTTCTGGGCAGCTCTGTTACTGCCTAAATTATTGCTTCAATCCAGAAAAGGGAGACAATAAAGGTTATTTTCGCCCTACTGACAAATAGTTCGTCCTACAGTATCAGTAATCTATATCTACTTTGGTCTTTGTCCGTCGAAGTGAAAGCCAGAAATGAAGATTAGGATCTATTACCTTGTAAATTATAAAATAATTATTGAGCCAATCAACAGTGTATCATTTACCCTCAGACGGACGCTTATGAACTCAGATGCACACAGCGTTTGTTCTTCAATAATTATAAGCTTAACATTGTGCATATTTATCTTCTCGACTATTCGTTTGTGTGCGTCGTTGTCGTATATGACATTTTTATATCTGAGAGGGACCAAAGTTGCATAAATGCTTGAAAAGTTTGGTGTTTGGAACTTGAATGTTTGCATGGGTAGGTAATGGCGGTTGTGCGCATTTTGGAAAAATAAACCTGGTTTTGCCAAGTGCACCCAGCACTCCAATGGTCATTACAATCACGGGTCACTACATTGAACATAGATGTCCCAATAACTGTCCACTTAACACGAGCCATATCCATTTACAGGCTATATAAAGTAGCTTTTCACATTCTCCACTTAATATAAACCGACGCAATTACTATATATGGTGGCTTCGTTATTCAGTTACGCAGCAAATACTAGAGCATTAGGAATTTAAGAGCCTGACAGCTTGCTTAATTTGAACTATCAAAGTTGAATTAGCCATGGAGATGCCTCGCTTGGTGTTTCTGTTTACTATTGGTCTGATTGTTCTGGCAGAATTTGGGGTTGCTGGTGAAACTCACGGGAGGAAGATGGGAGTTTCTGATGACGTGGCTGAGTCACCCACCGAGGGTGGTAGTGGGTCGGCACATGGAGAGAATTGGGACTATAGTTGGGGATGGGGTTCAAGTCCGACGTCCGGATGGGGTTATGGGTCTGGATCAGGGAAGTCGCCTGACGGTTCTGGAAGTGGTGCGGGTTTTGGGTTTGGTTCTGGAACTGGTTCAGGTGGTGGATTCGGTTTCGGTGGGGGTGGAGCCAATGGGGGTGGCAATGACGACGGAGATGGTGATACTTCACCATGAACTTCAGTTGGCTGATACAAACATGGATGCATAACAGGCAGAGTTTAGGATTCTACCCTATTGTACCTTCTATGTATTATGGTATGTCATGTGTATTCAGATGTATGAATGAAATAATGTCTAGTTATCTATACACTTTCTTCAAGCATTTCATGCTGATGCACAAATAGCAACTTTTTTCTATAACTTGCAATCCATTCAAATCTAAGGCACAAAGTTCCGTACCGGATTTTCTATGCGTATATTTTTTTTATCAACAACAGTACACACTTTCAAAAGATCCACCATGCAGAAGTCTTGCTGCTAAAGCAGAAAAGCAACAGGAATATTAAACTATTTACTCAAAAAACGACAGTCTGAGAGTTATTGACAACCAAAATCTTCTTGGAGACGGTATGGTTGGGAGATTTAGCCGTAGCACCTAATTGGATCATTGCAACCTTTCTCAGCTGATTGCCCAGTACCAAATCGACCGCCCTTTGAGAGGTACTGCTGGTGATATTCTTCAGCTCTGTAGAACTTCTTGGCAGGCAGTATCTCAGTAACGATCTCTCTGTTCAATAGCTTTTGTTGCCTTTCTTTTGATTCCAATGCTGCTTTCTCTTGCTCCGGGGTGTATACATAGATCCCAGACCTGTATTGAGTTCCTACGTCATTTCCCTGCATCAGCATGGTGATTTACTTGAGTTACAAATCCCCAATAACAAGTATATAGTCGAATAGCAAAGGTAGAATAACTTTGCTTATTCCTCCATGAAGTTCTTACACTGATTTACATAAGATACAAACTCCCAAAAACAATTATAGTTGAACAGCAAAGGAAGAATAACTTTATTCCCGGACAAGTACTTGCACATACCAGAAAGATGTGCGTGCAAACTTAAAATATGAGCACACACACCAGTAGCTGAGTTGTGAATGCAAAATATACGCAGGGAATCAAACTTTATGACATTGGTAATATTTGAAGTATTACAGTTTTGACTTTTGACAAATATGCATAGAATTTTCATGGCACATATAACTATTAGACGGCGGAGATTGAGTCTTGGGAAAAAATCACTTCCCAATAGTGTAATTAGAGAAGAATGTGCCAGACAACTTGGGTGGATGGCGGTGTGTTTTTCCCTCATAATTTCACCTTTTAGATATATTTGGAATTTTTATTGTTATCTTCATTTACATGCGATAACTAAGTTGGTTTCATCCAACATTAAACATATTCGCCTATCATTTGCCAAATTTGAACTTCTAAGCACATAATACATCAGTTCCACCAATATAAAACACCATCACAATAAAAATGCACATATGAAATGCTCAAAGACGGATAATACAATAACAAAGCTCGCTTTGTCTCCCTACTATGATTAATTATTCCAATACCTCAAGGCTCAAGGTAAGTGTCTATATCTCATGCAATTTATTTATCATCTAAAAACATTTCACCATATGCTTTTTAGCAGGTTGCTTTTCACCTGAATATTCACTACCACTAGTCACTACCACCTATCAAAACCTTCATATAGAGAGAGCTTTCAGTATGATTTCCATCATAGTCCTAGAGCTTATAATTCAGCATATTACGACTCACGATCATGCTTATAATTCGGCAGATTACGAAATTACAATTCATGGTCATGCTAGAATCACAACTGCAAATGCCAGGGAAAGCTGATTTCCTCCAACATTAACCCAATTCGCCTACCATTTCCTAAAATTCTAACTTCCAATCACACCATACACCAGTTGAACTAACATAAAACATCACACTATAATCAACTAACATAAAAAACATCACAGTATACCCAAAAACACCCAAAAAATCATCACATAAGCCACAAACAATTCACAATCTCAAAACCGAAAACCGAACCTGACGATTACGAGTAGTAGGATCATGCCTGGACCAAAAAACACCCAACAGATCATCAAAGCTACACTCCTTGGGATCATACTGCACCCTCACAACCTCCGAATGGTTCGTCGTCCCGGAACAAATATCCTCATAGCTAGGATTATCCAGAAACCCCTGAGTATACCCTACCTCAGTGTTCGTCACACCAGGCACCCTCTGATAGGCCAATTCGACTCCCCAGAAGCAACCCGCACCGAATTGCGCGAGCTCCTGACCGGGTGCGGCCTTGTCCTCGTCGGGGCCCTGCGGGATGAGGGAGGAGGCCGGGTCGACGGTGCGAGGGCCTATGCCGAGCTTGTTGAGCCAGCTCATGCGTGTGGATGAGAATTTGAGGGAAGGGGTGGAATTGAAGGGTTTGGGGAAGGGGAGTTTGGGGATTGAGCGAAAGGTGGAGAGGAGGCGCGGCGAGCAGAAGAGGGCGGTGGTGGTTGTGGTGGTGGTGGTGGTTTTGAGGAGCATGGTGATGATGGACTGGATGGAATGGAATAGGATAGAAATGGGTGAGATTTTGGGAATTTGGGATTATAAGGGAGTTAAATGTAAATTTTGAATAATAGTTTTTGCAGTATCATGAGAGACAATCACAAAAGTTTCAAACATTATCAATTTGAACAAGTGTGGATGCACACAGTATATATTATTAATAAAATATTTATATTATCAATAAATATTATTAATAAAATGCGGACATCGGTAACCTAGACACTACCAGACTAGTACAAGGAATTGACGTTGAATTTTATCCTAGTATGCAACTGTCTGCAAGGTTGAGGTCCATCTACAGTGGTGAAGTTAGAAGCGGAGTGCAAAATTAATTGATAGAGATGCCCATTGCATTTTTTGGTGATGCTTCATGAGCTTCCTGGGAATTTTCGTTTTTGTAACAGGTATTGAATTACTCTATCGGAGTGGTTGTGAACTTGATATGTGGTTTGGAGAAGTTGTTATTCGTTGTATTTGTTTCCTTTGTAATTGGTTTGTTGAGAATATTACTTGTGCTATTGACGCTTATTAATAAAAGTTTAGCCGTTTTTAAAAACAAAAAATTTATATTTTTGTTGTTGATGAAATAAGTATTTTTGTAATATGAAAAAAAATCAACGTTGAAAAAATATATTTGTTTTGATTAATAATATCAATTAATTCTTAGTAATATAGGTCAGTTTTGAAATAAAATATTTAAAAACGGTGTTTCATGAAACTTATTCATTTAACAATAAGTTATTAGCTTGATAGGTTATTTTTGTAGGTGAATATTGATCATATGTTAACTCAAAATCTTGTTCATGTAGGTTGTTCAAAAAACAAGTTTTACTATAAGATATATATGTAATTTGATTTTCGCTAACAAGGATTCAAACATGAATTATGAAGTGGTCGGATAGTATTGAAATAAAAGCTAATTGACGTTCCAAATCTTAGTTAGTTCATAGTTGGATACATCACAAAAATGTCTAAATAAATTATTCATAGACAAGACTATACTATTAATAAAATCATAAACTTTATTAATTAAAATATTGTTAACAAATACATTTTTTATAGTATATAAAATTACTACTGAAATTAGAATATAAATATTTTATTAATAAAGTTAATTATTTATTAACAATATATATTGTATCTTGATAATTTATATATTAAGAGATTCTTTTTCTTAAGGATCCTTTTTTTCTTTTAATAGGGAAAGCATAAAATGCTCTCAGATGTCGATTACAAAATAAGATAGGTATATCATTAACATTTAAACCATTTTGCTAATCTTGGCTTTAATAATCTGATTTGAGGTTAAAAGAATCCTGGAGAATTAATTATTCCACCTATATATACATATGGCCTCCTGAAAACAAATAAACACACTAAATAATCATGAACGACACAACTCTCCTCACTCTTATCATACTTTTTGCAACTTGTGTGCAATCAATCGGAAGTTGTTTTATTTTCAAACCGATTCATGTTAATATTTTCAATCGTCTTCCTCAGGGTTCTCCGTCATTGCAGGTACACTGCAAATCCAAAGACGACGATCTTGGAGTACATAAACTCAATAAGGATCAACTCTATACTTTCGAGTTCTGCGAAAAACCCTTCTCAACTGTCTTCACTTGCAACTTTCAATCCGGTCCCAAGCATGCTGATGTTGTTGTTTATAATGGTAAGAAAGTGTATATATATGGGCGTCCCTGTCGTAGAGGTGCTTGCGATTTCGAAGCAAAGACTGATGGTATTTGGATTCAAGGCAAGAACATACAAGGGTGGTGATAAGTAAACTTGATTTGTAATTTGAAAACAAAGATAGTATTATTATTTATTATATTTATAAAAGATAATCTCTTACAAATTCTATTTAGTTAACGATCTAATACTTGTTATTTAATAGTATTATTTTGCCTTATTCCGTCTGCCATTTCCAAGCTTCAAGTTTACCTAAATCATATAATTTCTATGCCGATCCAAATCACTAATTTTTACGGATTAGAAGGTACTTAGTTGGACAATTGACGCATATATAATTATTTTTTTTAGAGATTGTTTGGTCCTTAAGATCCAAGAAATTGGAGAGATTTGGACCTATGTAGTACATCAATGTCACGTTTGATAGAAGCAATCTTATAAACTTTAACGATTAAAAAAGATCATATAATGAGAAAATGCATCAATATGGAAGATTATTTGCAAACTAAGTCCTCAGATTCACATCACACCAGTCACCGAACAACAAAACCAATGGGCCAAAAGAATACCATAACTAGACTGTCCATCCTCTCCCGGCTAAGTCCAGGCGAACGGGGCGACGAGTATTGTTCCTAAACATAACGTGTTCGTATTGTTCATGGTATAGACATTTCTGGTCCTCTATATTGCCAGGCAAAGCGTGATGGCATTCATTCGGGTAAACAAAAATCTGATACGAAGGTGGTAATTAATTATTGTTTTATTTGGCCATTTATAAAGAAACAAGATGAATATTGAGAGAGTAATATTATAAAATAAATTATGTAACGACGGACCTATGTGTTATAAACCTATGTGTTATAAGACCATTTCTTATATAATTTGTCGTCAGACAAATCATATTTTAAGAAATTATTAATGTTATTATTCAATATACTATTTATTAATATTGGTGTTTTTTCTTATACAATTTAAATAATATAAATTTTTGATTGATAATATTAATTATTTTTAAAAAATATCACAAAATTTATTTGAATTTAAAAATCTCCTAATTTAATAATCAGAAATCACACAAAAAATCTAGTCAAATACTGCATAAACTTGGAAGATTATTGCCAGCATCATCAGGAAACATGTCCAAAAATCTAAGCTTTCAAATTCACATCACACCAAACAACAAAACCAATGGGCCAAACAATGCCACGACTAGATTGTCCATTCTCACTTGGCTATGTGCAGGCGAACCAGAAGATGGATTACTGTTCCTAGAAGAACCAGGAGGTAGATTCCCCCCTGGTTGCGCTTGAGGAGCTCCACTTGGCGCGCCTGTTTGATTTTCGACAGTGTGTATGTGAATTTTCATGCCCCCAAGGCAATGCAACCTGTTTCCGCAAAGGAAGTACCTGTCACCAAGAGCAGACAAAACGTATGTGGCGTTCCCATTTGTACTCGATTGTAATGCATTGGTCGTGTTGCACCCATCATAGCTCTCCTTGGTAACCTCATCGACAGAGTGATATTGTGAATATTGAAAAACTGCATTATGGTATATACTTATTATTGTTAAAATTCATCCCAAATTACATGACAAATATTTATGTGAGACGGTCTAATATAATGTGTTAGATTGTCATATGAGTGGTCCACTACCAATTTCTCATCATGTTAGACAATCTCAAGCAAGTATTACAAAAAGTGCAAAATGTTAAAACCGAAGCTAATGGATGAACTTACGCAAAGAGTCACCAACTATGAATGTCTTGTCGCGTACCCATGAATCAAGATCCGTGCTAATGTCCCAGCCGGAGCTATCCCCTACCGTGTACACAGTAGCCGAACATGTTAGGGTGTAGAACAGAAGTAAAATTGTAGAGGTTAGTAGAAGATTTGCCATTTTGTGATTTGCAGGTTAGTAACCATTTGTCTCATATTCAGGGATTATAAAGAGTTGAGAAAAGAAGTTGGTAGCCAATTAGATCACCTAACATCTTAAAGAAACATCTTTTTGTTGCTTTTGTTTCCAAAGCAATGTAATGTTGGTTGCATAACAAATTATATAGGTACAGTATAATTAACTACTACTTGAATAAATCATGAACCGTAACTAATTAGCTCTAGTAATATATAAGTTGTACAATGTAAGTCCATGGTATAACATTTACTTTATCACATGTTGTGGCAAGGAAGAAAACTTTTCTCCTAGTGCAAGATTTTCAAGGAAAATTGATTTGGTTTATGATTGTAGGAGAGGTTGGGAAGTTGGCAGGTAGTTGAACACCTCTCAACCCAAAAGTGGCCCTCTCCTGGTCTATATGCTTGACGGAATATTGGTACACCGTACATCATTATTCATGATAAAATTCAAATGTAAAAGCCCCGTATTATAAGTGGGTTGATCATATACTCTACCTTGAGTTACTATGTTATCTAACTTTCTCGAAACTACTTTAAGGACAAAATTAATTTGACCAAGACAATTTGATTTAGAATCACGATTCTTCTATAGTATTCAAACGGTTTATTAGATGTTAGGGGCGTAACTACTGTGACACCCTCTTATAATGCACCATGTAAATTCTCACTTCCATCCATCCACACTTCATGAGAGAGTATTTTGCATTGCTTACCCCGAACATCTTAAAATACGTTAGATCGATGTGCTCATGCCCCATGCGATATCCCTTAATTGTGAATTTGTGATAAAAAGTCCCATCCCAACTGCAAAATCCACTTATATCGATTATGTATCCAAACCAAACCAATCCAATCCAATCTACATTTGTCCAGATTCTTGGAAACGAGTCGGGTACGATACGTTGGTTTCTTCTCCGATTTCTGTAAAACAACTCAACAGTTCCAAAGCACCTCAACACCACCATGGAAATCTCTCTCAGCTCCACCACCTCTCACCGGTCATTTTCCCTCTCCAGAAACTCCAATTTCTCAAACTGTACGCTCCACAACAAACTCACTCCTTTCAAATTCTCGAAATTCACCTTTGGAAAGGAATTGAAGCCGTTGATTCTGCGCCAAAGCTGTTCGATCAAATGCCAGGAATCTACAGACGGTGCTGCCACTGCTCGAGGCGAAGATTTCGTCATCGAAGATGTGCCTCACTTGACCGATTTCCTCCCTGATTTACCGGTACATTTCTGAATTCTGATCTAGTCAATTTTTTTCTTTCTTTTTTTCTTTTTTTTTGCATTTCTAGTGAGTTTACAGTGAGCTTGTTGTGGAATTGTGTTATTGTAGACGTTTCCGAATCCGGTGAAGAAAACCGCAGCTTATGCAATTGTCAAGTAAGCTAATGTTCTGGTTTCGGAATTCGGAATTATTGATTAATTAGATTGTGTAGTGAATATATGTAGTACATGATGCAAGTTTATCGTATTCGTTCCAGGAAAACGTTTGTGAGCCCTGAGGATGTGGTGGCAGAGAAGGTGACATTACGGCTTTCATGTATTCTGATTCTTAACTTGTAGACATAGTATTGAGGTGGTTGAATTTGGTGGAGTGAAGTGTTGTGTTTTCGTTTCAGATCGTAGTTCAGAGGGATAGTCCGAGGGGAGTGCACTTCCGGCGTGCAGGACCACGCGAAAAGGCATTTTTCTTTCATGGAGGGATTTGATGAATCATTTGTTTGTTCATGAAGTATATTATTATTTCACAATGCAGTGGGGTGTAAGGATTCCGTGTTTATGTTTTAGGTTTATTTTAAGGCAGAGGAAGTGCGTGCATGTGTTGTAACATGTGGAGGTTTATGCCCTGGAATCAATACAGTGATACGTGAGATAGTCTGTGGTTTGAGCAATATGTATGGAGTACATGAGGTCCTTGGGATTCAGGTCAGATTTGTTGATTTCTGTTGAGTGGTGAATGTTCTTATGCGTGGACTTGTTAATGTAAAATAAATTCAGAAGTTTCTTCTTGTTTCTATCTCTTCTGAGGTGTAAAATGCATTTGCTTGTCATGTTAGAGGAGTGCTGTTATTGTTACAACGCATATTGTAATATCCAAATGGTTTTCTCCTTTAATTGTGTCAGATATCTTTCTCTTACGTTTCAATCTTTTTTTCAAATATAATTCACTATTTCTCTCTTTCAGCATCATGCTTGTGTGATTCTTGTTATCTTTGCTTGATATAGCTAAAAATAATCTAATGAAACATCTGTATAGCCTACCTTTATTTTGGACAAACTCTGTCCTGTTAAATCCTTATGTGATCATATATTGGGCAGGGAGGATATAGAGGATTCTACTCGAAAAATACTGTACAGTTGACACCAAAATCTGTCAATGATATTCACAAGCGTGGTGGAACATTCCTGCAAACATCACGGGGAGGCCACGATACTAACAAGATAGTCGACAATATTCAGGATCGAGGAATAAACCAGGTGAAATTTATTACTCTCTCAGGACGTCTGCTTACTCATTCCGAATGTGTTGATAGAAGATTTCCTGAAACTCCAGGTTTACATCATTGGAGGAGATGGGACACAAAAAGGAGCAGCTGCGATTTATAAGGTGCTTGTTAAAATTAAATAGTTTCTATGCTTGATCCGTTCTTGGGGTTAAGGAATTTAAGATATGTGTCAGAGTCTGACCTCTTCATCTGTAAGGAAGTGGAAAGGCGTGGGCTTAAGGTTGCAGTAGCTGGAGTTCCCAAGACGATAGACAATGACATTGCGGTAAGTCTAAGATTCTCCTGATATCTATGCAAGGTAGCAGTTCAGCCTGAACATATGTGTATTATGTTAGTATCAATAGCTTCAAATGGATGAAAAGTACCATATCTTTGATAGTTTTCCCAAGTTGATAATTTATATAAATTTCCCTGTTGGACTACTATGACCTAATTTCTTACAGGAATATGTAACAGGTCAACTTATTCAGTTAATAAAATCTCTCATTAGTTTTCTAAGTAACTTCTGTTTATGCATTGTGATGATTATGTAGTTGATAGACAAATCCTTTGGGTTTGACACTGCTGTAGAAGAGGCTCAGAGGGCAATAAATGCTGCACATGTGGAAGTTGAGAGTGTTGAGAATGGAGTTGGCATTGTGAAACTTATGGGACGATACAGTGGTAAGAACATTGTGTTCAGTGCAAGGAATTTGATTGGGTTCTTGAGGATAATTGTATGTAAATTTTCATTTCAATTGCACTGAACCATATGTTTTTGCAGGATTCATTGCTATGCATGCAACATTGGCAAGTCGTGACGTGGTAAGAGGCCTCAAACCCCTCTCTAGTTTCTATTTTGTGCTCTTCCTTGGACATGGACATCTGGGTTACTCGAATACAGTTTTATGACCATTTCTCCTCATAAGTCTAACCTCGTGACAGGACTGTTGCTTGATTCCAGAGTCACCATTTTTTTTGGAAGGCCAGGGAGGGCTCTTTGAATTTGTTGAACAAAGGCTCAAAGAAAATGGTCATATAGTAATTGTCTTGGCTGAAGGTGCTGGACAGGAATTTGTCGCTCAGAGCTTCAATGCAGCTAATGAAAGGGATGCGTCGGGGAATAAACTACTTTTGGATGTTGGCCTGTGGTTAACACACAAGATTAAGGTAATCTGGAGCATCACATGAGCCTGTACACTT
This sequence comes from Plantago elongata, assembly GCA_036897095.1. NCBI lineage: Eukaryota > Viridiplantae > Streptophyta > Magnoliopsida > Lamiales > Plantaginaceae > Plantago > Plantago elongata. Next base: position 93,505 of record JAYMSP010000013.1, read on the forward strand.
TCTTTTGTTATACAGACTTGCCTCACTCTGTAGCAAAGTCTATTGAGTCTCGCCTGATAGATTTTACCAGTTTATCACTTTCATATCTCATAAGTTCAAATAGAGGTGATAGAGATTGACACCACTCTGCGTTTTTACTACTGTGGTATCTTTCACACATGCGCAGATGCTATCAGACCCAATTTGATTCGTTAGAGTGCTTTGTTTTCGTCAGCCAGTGATGTCGGAGATCATATGATGAAGTGTCATTTATCCTGTTTGCACTTTATGAAGTATTATTTAATTAAGATAATAAGTTAAATCCAGCTTTTCCTTTCTTGTTTCTGTTATATACATATTAAATTCAGCCTTTTATTCATGCCTTAGGATCATTTCACAAATGTCAGGAAAACGGCAATAAATATGAAATATATCGGTAATTTCTGAAACTCTTCTATTTTTTGCCTGGGTTCATTGAACTTCTCTTTGTTAGATTTATATTTTTCTAATCCTAGATGCTCTGAAGTCTGAAGATAGGATTGTAGGAGTATACTTTGTGATGGAAAAATAAATGAAATGTTTGTTTGTTTGGTTCCTACTCTGATGTCCCCATTATAATAATCTCCTTTCCAGGAGTGTAATCAATAATGAAACAATTCTTTGCTTTTTATTCTGCTAATGCTGTGAGCAAAGCCCCTCCCCAGTACCGTTACCAAATTCATTGAACGTGATTAGGGGAAGTGAATGAAATTCATTTACTAAAGTGAAAATATAAGTTTTGAAGTTGTAAGTGTCCTATTTTTGTTAGTCGCAGTAGATCTTAGAAGCAATGTAGTCCTTTGAAGCCGTGCTCTGTTTACTTTTTTGGATGTACACGGCATTGAATTAGAGCTGTTTTCACGGTTGATTTTCTATTCCACCAGTTAGAATCACTGCCACTTATTGTTTTTCTTTTCCTTAATGTTTGATGAAATTATACACACTGTCATTCTCATCTTAGTTCTTGCTGCACACTTAACTATTGCAGATCCCACATACATGATTCGCGCAATACCTAGTAATGCATCAGACAACATTTACTGCACACTTCTTGCTCAAAGTGCTGTTCATGGAGCCATGGCAGGATATACTGGCTTCACAGTTGGCCCAGTGAACAGCAGGCATGCTTATATTCCAATCAGCGTAAGCTCTTTTCCAAAAACATATTACTTCTTTGAAAGCCTGTAAGTTATTCTGTAAGATCACATAGTGGAGTTAAAGAGAACGAATTCTTGGATCTTGAATAGGTATTGCATAAAGGTCAATTTCTTGTTCAAGTGGTAATCGGGATACATGGAAAATCTCACATAGTGTCTTGAATATCTTTCTCATGTAAGACACCAATCATGGAAAATCTCACCATTATGTAATATTTTTCTCTCAGCGAGTAACAGAGACTCAGAATGTCGTTAAACTGACGGATAGGATGTGGGCTCGACTGCTTGCATCCACATACCAACCTAGTTTCCTCAGCTGTGAAGTTGTTCAAGAAAGAGTTAACAGAGAGACCATTGATGAGATCCATGGCATGAAGATTACTGATATATAAAATTCATCGATCTCATAAAATATAACCAACCCCAGCATCTCCAGTAAACAAAAAAATTGGGCCTTGCCCGTTGCTGATTCGCCCAAAGTGGCTTCACAACTTGCACCTGGTAATTAGAGGTACTCTCCACATGCCAAATCTTAGCAATTAGCAATGGAATTAGCAGTACTTGGTGCATTCTTTACCTGCTTTGAATATTATATGTTGAAAAGTACATTTTTTATGCTTACATCAGAACATTGAATCTTATAAAGATAATGGTTGGACTATAAATGTTGTAAAATCAGTTTTATTTTACATTGGCTGTAATTCTCTTACATATAAGTATAAACTATATAGTATATTATTTCCTCGAAGTTCTAATACTCTAATTCAATCATTGCTATATGGCAAATTATTGTTCAGCCTCCAGCATCTTGTTTTTATTTGAATTAACCTCGGCCCTTTTCTTGCTCCGTTTTTGACTGCTCCCTTGAATGCTTGACGATTAACTGGCACATCATATTATCCACTTAACCCCAAAGGAAATACAGAATGCAACCTAGCAAGGGGGATTCATTGGCATATCAGTTAGGGTAGAGGTAATTGCAGTCGCAGAGGTGTGCAGTTTAATACCGATAACACTACCTTGCCTGCATGTCTGTTAAATGACCACGAGGACATCCTAGTTCTTAAATCCTTGAGGGGGAAATGATTTTGTGCCAGTAAAAAATAAATCATCTCTTGTTTTTGCAAACCTTCATTACAGAACTACTAGGGGTTTACTATATTATTATTTACAACTAGGTCAGGTCTCGTGGAAGAAAATCATTGTTTCCGGACAAGCTCGTGGAATCATCAATTGCCATTTTTATTTTTAAACGTGTCATTTGAACTTGTTTTATGCTCAATAGTATGTCAGTCGAGCCTTTTTTAGGGCTCGACTCGTTAAGGCTTGAGTCACTCTCGCTCGAAAAGGTGTTAGAACAAGCTCTTGCCTAGCTTCTCGATGCTTGACAAGGCTCGATTAAACTTTGTTAAACTTAATTTTTGAAATGTTTGTATTTATCTTTTTGGTAATGAGCTCGGTTTGAGTTCGACTAAAACTCATATCAAATGAGTTAGTTAACAGTTGGAGTCTAATTATTTTTACCCAGGTTCGAGCTCGAAACCAATTAGATTAGACTTTTTTACCCAGGTTCGAGCTCGAAACCAATAAGATTAGACTTGTCTCGGTTCACTGCATTACACTACCTACTTAGTGCTCAATTACTGCACGCCTTTTCATCTTCTGCATGCATATGATTATAAGTTAGAAACCGAGTTTGAATGGGGATGGAGCAAAGTATTTTCAACGTAGAAAATCACGAGTCACTCAAGACTGGAGAGTTTGTCAATATACTTTTCTCTTTTCTGTTGCTCTTGGAGAACATTAGTCTAACTTATGGTCTTCAACCTATCACTTTTAATAAAACAAATCATATCCTTAGATGAAACTTTGATCAGTGATATATATGTATACTCCCTCCCTCCGCGTCAAGCGTAGATTCCTAAACTCCGTTTTAATTCGTTCCAAACTTAAATTTTAATACGTAAATGATAAAATTGGTCTTACATTATTCTTATTCTATGTACTTATTCCACTATTGACACTCAGTGCCCATTTCAACAAAAAAAGTTGAAGCTGTAGTAGATGGAGAACTAGTTTTCGAAGCTGTGACAGGTGTGTAATGCTCGCTGTCACTCGCTTCAAGCGAAGAAGTAAGCAATTCATGGATGGCTTAATGAAAAGTAAGCAACATTGCTAATCTCCATGACCTTCAAACAGGTGATGTAATCATGCAAGAAATACATCAATTATCATCTTAAACTAGAGATGGAACTCTGTCCATTAATCCCTTGGAGTCCAACAGGCAAGAACTACTATTATTTCGATCAGTCCTCTGCTTCCTCCTTCCGATGGTCGCCGGTGGGCTGGCTTTCCCGGCCTCCAACGGGAAGTTCAGTCTGGCTTTACTTCCTTTCATCTTAAATGCTGCACAATCGTAAGCCCTGGCTGCATCAAAATCATTCTCGTATGTCCCCAACCATATCCGACTCCCCTTCCGGTTAGGGTCTCGGATTTCTGCTGCATATTTACCCCACGGTCTCCTCCTCACGCCCCTGAACTTTGTTCCTGTCTTGCGAACGCCCAACCTCTGGCTTGCCTGGTCGGGTTTGGTAGGCATTTCTGTTTCAACTACACCGTGGTTGAGTTGGACATCATGCGAGAGCTCCTTCGTGCCCGAGTCTAAAAAAGGCAAGTCGGATTCTTCCAGCCACCAGGTATCGTTCATCATGAAATCATTTGAGAATTGCTTCAGTTGGGAGTCTAAAGAAGGCGAGCTGGATTCGTACAGCCACCACGTATGGTTCGTCTGTGCATCATGATGTGAAACTTGCTTTTGGCCGTCTGAGTAGGAAGAAGGCGAGGCAGAATCTTCCTGCAGCCACCAAGTGAGGTTTTCCTCGTTGTAAACTTGGGAGACGCACTGGCTCAAGTCATCCCAGAAGGAGTCATCCATTAGATGCTGGCTTATGAGCTCTAATGTTGAAGACTCACTGCCTGGAGTGGTAGACATTGTTTAGCTGTGTTGCGTGGAACACAGTGGAATTGAATTTGAGTTGTGAAGAATGTTTTTTTGTGTTAGTTCCTTCGACTATTTTATAGACCCAATATTGTACGTAAGATATGATTACGTCATATATGTATGTATGATTCTTTTTGAGGAATTCTTTCTAAGGAACTTGCTTGTGGATGCGTTTAAATTGACCTGTATATATTGTGATTATAGCAAAATATGTTTTTTATCAAACCATTAATTTATAGACACAATTATTATATGAGATAAACTATTTACAACTGCTATATATTGCTTTAAAATTTTCTAGAGTTTTTCTACGATTAATCATTTGTTCGTTCTGCATGATAATATGAATCAAATATAACAATGAGACGTTTTTATCATTTAATGTGAAAATATTATAAATTGAAATGTACAATTAAAAATTACTATTTGTTTATTTAGAGGGTTCATTTGAATCCTTTGGTCAATATTTGTATAATATCTATAAGAAAACAATAAGGAGATCAATTCATTATATTTCGTTAAATAAAAAATCAAATGGTCTATATGTTGAATTGTTGTCGTCAATCAGGATGATGGTATAGGGGGGAAACTTTTGCAGTGTACGTATATAGAAAGTAATGGTGTAGCAGACCTGCTAGTAAAAATTAAAAGTGGATATGATCTTTTGTAAAAAAAAATGTTTTCACTTATATTCTTCGATGTTAACCAGGATTTTGAAAAAAAAAAATGTACTTAAGGTTTATATTCATGAAGATGAATCTAACCTAGATTGGCCTAAGTTTTTAATGAAGTTAAGTATTCTTTAAAAATTAATCCTGGATGATGTCAGAGCCAACCTTCATTTTAACATCTATCGGTTTATTTTTAACTCCCACTAACAAAATCAGGTTGTTGGAAGAATTTGAAATTATGTTTTGTTGCACTGTTTATTTGTTGGAATTGGAAAGACAGTTAGTTGGTGCATAGTATTAACTCATTGTATCTCCCTCTCTTAAATTTGAAGTTCCGCATTTCATTTTGAACTATCCTAAATTAACATTTTTTATTTTTTTAAATAAAAAATATATTTTTTACTTTATATATTATTTCTCATATTTTATTCATTATTTTTCTTATTTTATTCAATCACATTTATACTTTATTATCTTATTTTTTATTTTATCACTTTCTTAAAAATTTGTGTCTAATTTTGCAGAATTTTTAATTTAGAATGGAGGGAGTATGATTTTAAGTAGTAATGGGGCCGGGTATACTGTTCGAAGTCATGTCCATTTGTAGTATCAGATTGAAAAGTATGGTTTAGAAACCAGGAAAATGGTGATGATTATTAGTTCTAAATAGTACATCACTTGTGATCTCAAGTAATAATAATTTTGAGTTAAAGTGAGATATAAAAGTTGAAGTCTGGTAAATGTAAAAGAATGTCATTTTATAAGGTTCCACGAAATAAGTTCAAAACCATTAAATTAACCAATCGATGATTATTAGTCCAAGGGAGCAACGGACATATTCACTCTAATAGTTCAATAAATATACTATGTAAATAGGGAACGGATTGGTATAGAATTTGATTGGTCCTTTTCAATTGAAATTATTTTTTTTTTTATAAAATGTTCCATTTGAATGGGGAGAATACCACTCCAGCAGTATAATAAACCGGCCCTCCGATATTCATTACCACAAAGCAGCCACACAGTGTCCATTTACAATAGGGACCCCTTTACAATAATAGTAACATTGTTCATACTTTACCTACGATTACTAATTCAATTAGCAAAAAACTTTAGTTGATCTAAAATATACAAGATCAAGTCTTACAAATATAAAACTTACATGGGGTTGGGAAAGTCACCCTTAAACTTTATCGGTTATTGTTATCTGAATTGGCGATGAATTTATATTCACTTGAACAATGGTTAAACTTCTAAAAAATACACATTTGATATGCCGTATACGCACCCTAAAGAAGCACATTTAATATACGACAGAAGGGTCTAAATGTTACATTTTTATATATACATCGATGACGGTGATCGGTTTAAATGATAATGATATTATGTTAAACTAGAATATTCAGCCAACAAAGATTAGGACATTACCAATACAGCCAACAAAGATTAGGACATTACCATATAGCCATCTGAAGGAAAATATTTTAAAATATATTATAGGATGAGACACGTCCATTTTATATACTACATAATGACTGTGAATGTTTCGTATACCTCAAAATGATTACTTGTTCAGAAGTTATACTTCGATCATTTTTTTTTCGACTTGGTGATTTATTATACGTACTGAGGGTAATTCACAAGTCGGAAGTGGCTCGAGCGTTAAAAGTATCTCATGCGCTTGACACATGTCATATCGTGATTCAATTTCTAAAATTATTTTGAAAGAAAAATCAAAAAAACGAAAGAGAAATTCAAAAGATACAATGTCATTGTGTCGAGCGCGTGAGATAGATACTCTATGTGTGTGTAATTAATCAAAAAATTGAAGAAAAAAATACCGAAATATATCTTCTAAACAAGTAGTCATTATAAGGTATAAAAGAAATCATAGTTATTGTGCAGTATATAAAATGGACACGTCTCGTTATAAAGTATATTTTAAAGAAAAATCCCCCAGCCACCTCACTAGTTAAAGAGTTATTAATCCCAGTGGTAGAAAACTAGTGTTCAACAATGGTGAGGGGTGGATGGCTAATGCTTTTATTTGTTTTACAGCCGGTTATTAGCTTAAATTGTAATCGTCTTTATTTATATGTCGATTTAAAGTCTTAAGTATAACTAAGATAGATATATAAAACACTTTGAGAATATAAGATGATAAGTCAGCTAATTAGTGAATACTCGATCCGAATCTTCAATTTGTGAAGGATATTTTTTTTTCTCCAGTTAGTCAATTTGACAAGTACAATAGATATTTTAAGAAGGTGAGAAATTTTTCCTTCTGTTTTTCATTAAATGCAAATGGATTATTGACACTTACACTATTAGTTGCAGGTGAAGCATAATATCAATTAAGTAGTACAATCTGGAGTTAAATTGCAGCATTTGGTCTCAAAAGCAGCCCTTGCGATATAGACACTGAACCTAAATTAGTCATATTGAACCCTGAACCCTCGATCGATCGAGTCTATCTTAATTTCTGAAACCCATTGTGATTTTTCTTCCAATAGTCAATGTTGATAAGGAGCATGCTGTAGATATTTTAAGATGACTTGTTGAATATATCCATATATGCCTCATGCACCAACCAATAAAAGATAAAGGTATTATGAAATGCTTAATTTCCAACTTCGCGGGGTGAAATCGACTTAGCCAATTTGTCATTGATTTCAACTTATTTAAAGAGTTTATCCAGTAGAAATAAATACTATTATTTTATAGTCATCGTTCTTGAATATTTAAATTGATATTCATCAATCTATATATTTTAAATTTTAATAGCTCCGTGATACAGAATTTTGTACGTCTATTACTTTTTATCGTCTCATATAACTTTACACATAACTAATACAGAAAATACATCACACTCGACATAAAAATTCTTGTATAATATATTTACATTTTCACTAAAAATACACCTTTTTACCATATGTTCCATATATTTATAGTATAATTTATTATAACTTTCCAACCAAAACTACACATTAATATTGATGTATGAGTTCTCTGATACGATGAGAGTAGATATTGAAATTTAGTCATTGTTCAATGTATATGAGAAATGGAGTCATAATTAAGGTGGTCTGGTGTCAATGAGTTTGGGTTGTATGTAGGAGGTGTTGAGTTCGAACTTTGACACATCAGAGTTATAATGTGATTGAGACATGGAGTTATAAGTTCGGACTTTGACAACCTTGAAGTTATTAGGGGGCTGATTGGCATGACACTCAAATGATCATTTGGATGAAATTTTGGTGAAATTGTGTTTGAAATAAAATTGAAATGGGGTATTTGAAGTGTATTTTAAGTCAAATCAATGTTCATCGAGCCAAATGGAGCGATTTAAATGCTATGACAATCAGCCCCCAGGTGATTCTGATCGATGCAAGGTGTATAATTTCTTACAATAAATGTCACATCAATAAAAGATTGTTTCGGATAGTAAATCCTTCACAACGTATGCATTGATTCTTGTAAATCGTTTCTAATTTTGTTTATTCCACTCAACAACATGATTAAAGTTACCATTCATCAACTAATAATATACATTACTTTTAACATTCAAATATACTATTAAATACCAAAAAATCAATCTCATTAATATTTTGAATGATTGCATTGAAGTTAAGGTTCAGACTCATTACTATTTATCAAATTGAGTTTAAAATCACATTGCATTATTAAAGTTAAAGTTCAATTTGATTACTAGTATTAATTATCAAATTGAGTTTAAAAATACATTCAACATTTGGTCTCTTTATCGCACTCGATCCTCTGCGCAGCCTGCAGCAAAGTACTTGCCATCATGTGAGTTAAAAATGTTGATTTTGTGGTTGGTGGTAAATAAAAAATCTTCCTGTGTAGGAAAAAAGTACTGTGTGACTTGTCGTTAACGGGACTAAGTCAGTAAAAGCAAGTGTCGACATGACAAGGAAGCTACGTTAGTCAAGTTTGCTTGCGCCTTCTGCTGTTTCTCTTTTTTCATTTGATTTGGAAAACAAGAGAAAAAGTTTCATATCCAATCACTTCACTCCAATGTTCTTTACTATAAACGGAAACTCCCTTAGTCATGGATGCTTTTATCTTCTGCTGCAAAATAGCTCAAATCGGAAAGTAGAATTAGGCCTTGTGACCAGACTCAAGTTCATATGAATCTCAAATGGTATCGGGACATCAGCGCGTATAGTGCAGATTGATTGAAGTTTTTTGGTACGGTATAAATGAGGACAAAGTTAGAAATGAAATGATGCGTGTTAATTGGAACGATCCGGACATTAATCGATCTGAGTCCCGAATTTTTGGGCCAGTGCAGTTACTCATGAACATCTCTCCAGGTGGTATGTTAGTCCCACCGTACCAACACAAATTCTTTTCCACGCACTTTGACTTCACTCGTACGCGAACCGGAAGACTTCCCAGTTGGTCATCCATTTTATAATTGCTCTAAAGTAATCACGTTTAACTCTAAAGTTCTTCTAAATGTATTTTCGAAAAAAACTTGTTGATATGAATACCGTTCTCAATCAATTTAATCTCTTTAAATTTCACTTTGAAATTCTTCAATGTTACATTAAACATTAAGCAACTCATAAAATTCTTCAATGTTACATTAAACATTAAACAACTCATAACGTGATTAATTAGATCGGGTCAAATAAAGTGTAATCGGTAGTTAAAACATCCATCTCTTCCCATATACACTGAATCACAACAGCCAACAGACACTTAGTCATATGGGGAATCACAATTCACAAACAGCCAACGGACAGTCATATAGACTAATGTTCTTCCCAAATTATTCTACTAGTTCCACGTTTCTTTATATTAATTCAAATTGCATCCAACTTGTTACATAAATGACATGCCATTTTAGAACGAAGATACTTCTCTTGTTTATAATTGCCACTATGCTCTGCCAGTCTTAGTTCACGAGCTTAAACAGCCACAATATCCACACAAACTTCAATTCCCCACTACTAGAGTTTACAAGTGGAGTGGTTTCCCACTATTCACCACATACATAATCGTCAAATCAAATGTCGGAATTCAATTCATACACGTTACATATGTACTATTATAATAGTAAAAATCGTATACTTACTTCTTTTTAAACGATAAATATTACAATTACTCTTCAAACTACTCTGATCATATATCAACCACACATATACCAATACCAATTTACTCCTAAACCACCGTATGTCTCCACACCAAGGATTGAACAATGTACATATCATCCTTCACCACTTCACTCTTAAACCATATTATGTCTCCACCAGAGATCGAATCATGCACCTCCACCTTCCCGCTCCAGCTCCATTCTACTGCACCACCTTATGACTCCCGAAGCCGTATACTTGCTAATGTGTCACATAATAACTTATCCACTATACTAGATATAAATGTGGGCATATGACGCAAAAACATGCACACTTGGGGTCTGATTGGTATAGAATTCGAATTGACTGTTTTATGTACAAAATAAGTCATTCGAATTGGTAAAAGTCAATTTAAATTCTATATCAAACGGCTCATTTGGTCTAAGTATCTTTCTTAAGGTTTTCAAACAAATCTCACTAGTGATTGGTTAGTGATTGGTTATGTACTTAGTATATTACAACATGAAGCCAATTCGTACGTGTATTTCAACCTAGGTTGCTCGAGAAAGAGACAAAATCTACTACACCTGCGTTCAGCTTAAGTGCAAGTCTTTTGGCATGTTCTTTCATTAATTAATCAGTCTTACTTTATCTTCAACTAGTCATAGTTAAATCTCTTATAGATATAATATAATATTTTAATTGGGTTAATCATAAATCACCATTAGAAAATTGCCTATAAGTAATAAATTATCCTTATAATATCTTTTATTGCAATTTGTATGTTCCACAATGCATGCATGTGTTAGATCAAAGTTGTTTTTATAATTATAAAAAGAAAACTTGTTTGTGAAAAACACACCTTTAAAAGTGTTTGAATGCACTTCACAAGTTTCATTTAATTATATTGTGGGTCAGATACATCACCCCTATTTTAATATTTTTCTTTTTGATGTAATTGTAGTTCTAAATCTTATAATTATGGACCTAAATCTTATTGTTTAATATGCCAGGATCATTTAGCTAGAATGCTAATTTTAAGGTTAGTTTTATAAATTTCCCTATTTTTGGTGATTGTCTATTCTATTTGTCCTGGAATACATTATTATCAGAGCAAATGGACAAATATTGACTATAGTACTCTATCATGCCATTCCTTTTTTTGGTCTTTCATTCATTAATATATGTGATGGAACCCGGACTCCACAGGAAAGGTGAAGGACTGGCAACTGGTATGTAGTTGAGGGGGCTGCTCGGAAAGAGGGACTATGTGTCATATTATCTATAAGTTTTTTTTTTAAATACATATATGGGAAGGATTGGTATATAATTTGAGTGACCTTTTTCAATTGGAATTAGGTTATTTTGTGTACAAAATGTTCGATTTGAGTGGAGAGATGACCCCTGCAGCGGTATAAAACATGGTCCTAATTTTTCTAGATATTAGGAAATAGTATTATATTATTATTAACTAAAAAAAGTCTAAGTTAAATACTTGTAGCTCTTACAATCACCTCTTCATTTTAGAAAGAAAAGTTATTGGGCCTCGGGTTTTATTCCCTAGCTAGCCTTTTGTATAAGAATCACATTGCACATGCATTCTTCATGTGAATATGTAAATATGAATTCTATTCGATTTGATCAAATACGTTATGGCACAACAAGTATGTGTATAGTTTTGGACTTTTGGTAGTACAAGTACTTGTTGTAGTGTAACGCATTTGATTAAGTTGAAACGTATGTGATAAATGATCGATGATCATGCTGCATGCAAGTATGCAACACAACACATCGAAAAGATGAGGTGAGGGGCAGACCTCCGCGGGAAGGGGGTTGGACGGAAAAATAAATTTATAGATCATATTTTTTTAGATTTTGAATTCCCCCCTCACTTGAGGTATAGATTTTACGTCCACCCTTTAAATGAGGTGGCAGTATAACATTCATCCATATATAACTACGGCAATGAGGGAGGCAAGTGTATTAGAAGTATAAATAGATTAGGACTCTTTAATGTTAGTACTTAGAAGTACTCTTCTCATTCATTTTGTATATACGTGAATATATCGAATGTGAAGTTCTGTATATTGGAGTTCTGCAACGGAAGATAAGGGGGAGAAAAGAATGTGAAGTTCTGTATATGTGAGTTCTGCAACGGAAGATAAGGGGGAGAAAAGATACAAAATATATATAGACAAGGACAATCACATTGATTGCATTGATATAAAAAGATGAGAGATTACCAGGCGAAGATATCATATGAGATCGGATCATAATTTTCAGCAATCTGTTGCGTAACTGAGAACGAAGTTTGACCTATTAAACCTGATTTGATTCCGATCTCCATCGTTCAGTTGTATATATTTCCACGAGTTATCTTGATGCTTTTAAAATTTCGTGACGATCCAACGACTGAATCCCGAAAAACTCCGATTTTCTCATACTGCGATGTACTGTCAAGCTATACGAAAATTGTCTTTTCTTCACAAAATCCATTGAGGAAAAAGAGAAGAGACGGAACCAGTGCTCGTTGGAGACTTATATGGCTCTGATACCATGAAAGAATTATTTTTGTACATATAGCTAGATACAATAAGAAATTTTAATTTAAAAATACTTTTAAGTACTAATTTTAAAGAGTCTATTGACATGGCATTTAAATGTTGATTTTGGTGAAATTGTGTTTGGAATGGAATTGAAATAGATGTATTTCAAATGTATATTAGTCCAAATCACTGTTCATCAAGTTAAATGGGGGCATTTAAATGCCTCATCAATCAGCCCCTTAATCTAATTATAATTCTAATAAAGTAGGGAAAGACCAAGAAGAAGGGAAAATTGTTAGGTTAAACATCTCTTCTTGATTTTATGTGATCGACAGTTCTTGTACTTGCGACCGTCATTGACTTCTAATTGAGCAGTCTTTGCATTCCATACCTTGAGCATGATGTAATGGGCATGGAAATATATCCTCGACTTTTATGGTCCCTTTGGTACCTACTGACTTAGTTTAAGGACGGATTGTCATGGCATTTAAATCGCTCCACTTGACTTTTTGAAGAGTGATTTGGCCTAAAATACATTTTAAATACTTCATTTCAATTTCATTCTAAATACAATTTCACCAAAATCCCATCCAAAATACATTTTAAATACCTCATTTCAATTTTATTCCAAATACAATTTCATTAAAATACCATTCAAATGATCATTTGAGTTTCGTACCAATAAACCCTTAAACTTTCAACTTAAGTCACAAATCCAACTCTAACAATTCAACAATGTTTTGTGCATTACATCAGTTCACTCTTACACAATATTATATTCATATGTCATTAGTTTCTATTTATTTTATATTCGTTTAGTTCAGTTACTCTATTATTTAATTGTATGTTTTTATATTACAAATATAAATTCAGTTTATTTCACTTTTGTGATGTTCGGCATCCGCACAGTGACCAAAGTTTTATATGATTAATTGTAAGATAAATGAATATAATCCGTGTCTATTCATAAAATTAGAAGGGGTATATATACAAGTACAAGAAACTATAATCTAAAAACTAATATAATCAAAAATTTAATCTAACAAGAATTTTATAACCTAAAGACTAATTTAATCAGGAAACTAATGTATATACAAGTATATATTATTACATACTCTAACACTAATCATATAATTGGATAGAAATATAAATATTAATTTTATAGATGATGAGTTGAGTACTACAACCTAGCTATCAAATCAAAATGAAGCGAAATTGGACTGGAATTCAAGTTCTCATGAATCCAACCCTTCCATTTCTTTTTAAGTAAAAAAGATGAACTTTCACCAGTCTTTGCCAATAAACATATAATTTTCTAATGGCACTTTTTTCATAAATGTTACATATGTCACATATATGAAATTATAACACATCAATCAATCCCATTAGAAAATTCCTTTCAATATTGGAGTTTCTTAGAGTTTTCTTACCTATCTTACATGCAGTTTAACCAATGATATGGTCGACGACTCTGACTTCTAACTATTCATTCATTTCTCTCTGACTTTCATATTTGCATTTATTACAAGCTTATAATAACGTTTGGGGCGATTGGTATAGAATTTAAATGGTATTTTTCAATTAAAATTGATTTTTTTACAAGATGTTTGATTTGAATGGGGAGGCGGTCGTTCCAACGGTATAACAAACTGGTCCTTATTCATCGTGTCATTGTTTATTTACGTCTGTCATACTTCCTCCATTTATTAAAACTGTGTTTTGGGTTATTTCACATCTTGGAATATGATTATATGAACACTGATTGCTACGAAGGTGCAGTGACGTGAGACTATACATAACACATGGTCCCTATTTTTTTTCATTTGAAGTATGATTTTAGTTTTTAAAAATTGATTTTATGTTAAATGTTGAACAATACAAAAGCACTTGAGTAATGTTTCACGTTTTTTTTGTATTTTGATGATTATAAATAATGTGGCTAATGAATTTATAATCATGATTTGGTAACAACTTTCTTGCTCGTCTTCTCCAGTTAGATTACGTAAGATACTACTGACATGGGCATGAATTGGATTTTAGTAGAGCTAAAAGGCAGAAGAATTATTATAATTAGTAAAGCCTTCAAATCTGAATTTTTAAGCACTTTTTGTGTATAGTTTTTTGGGATAATCTTAATTATGGTCTCATTCATATGAAAGTCTATTTAGCTAATTGCGTCTTAAGTATGAATTTTAGAGAATAATACTTTTAAGTCTGAACTAAGAGGCTGTTTGGGAAACAATTGTAATCGGTTCATTTGGTTCGATGAACATTGATTTGGCCTAAAATACACTTCAAATAACTTCATTTCAATTCCATTCCAAACACAATTTCACTAAAATCCATCAATGTTCATTCAAATTCTATACTAATCAACCCCTAAGTGACTTCTCCACCCCTAAGTGACTTCTCCGTTACTTTCGACAAGTGTGATTACTGATTAAAATAGATGCCATTGTAGCAACGGGGTTTGAGGGAATATAACCATTATAAATGTGATGCTGTTGAATGTTGATAGTTTTATTGACTTGATAGGTATTATTTCAGTGTCATTCGGAGAAAAATATGTTAATGGAATGTTAAATTCTAAGGACAGAGTAGAAAAATGTCTGTATGATGTGATTGTTTCTTCATTTCAAAAGTCTACATTAAAAATTAAGAGGGCTCTAATACATTCTTAAAGATTTTATAAGGTATGATTTACTATATGCTTACGTTTATTATCAAGAAGGAGTGTGTTCTAAAAACACAAAAGCTAGAGAATAGAGGGCATATACTGAATTATCATTCAAGTGAAATATCCACATATCCATCTTATAAGTTATTTTTATGATCTTATCACAAGTGATATGGAATATTCTAATACATCTCATGAGTAGGTTGTTGTAATCGCCTAGTCGATTCTACATATGAAATCCTTATAACAATCTTTGAATAAGTAAAAATTATTCATTATCAGCATACGTTATTTGATTATTCGATATCATGATAAAAGTCTTCAAATCGAAAGTAACAGTAATGTATGTGAGTTTCAGAATATACCCGTTGCTTGAGTGAGTGAGCCTAACGAGTAACAGAAACAGTTGGAGAAGGAGCTTTCAAGTTTCAACTACTGTGTCAGTGAAGATATGAAGACTCCGAATTTTCAGGGAGAATGAGAGAAGCAACTCAATTGCTTAATTATATTGTTCCCTTTAACTCTGCTTCTTTCATTGGTTGCTTGAATGTCAACAGGAAATATGAATCTGGATATAAATAATTAATTCTAGAAAACTAAAAGGAAATAGTTAAAATTTAATTCAATCGAACAAATGGGCTTTCGGTGAATTCATTAGTCATAATAAGAAAGGAGACTTTTTACTTTAAAATGGTCCAGTTTTCATGTTCTAATTTGGTTTAGGCCCAAACAAAAAATTGAGCCACATCTATCTCAAGTTCCCAACTAATATGTGAAATGTGCCAATAATAATCTTCGAATTAGAAGGTCAAAGCGTTTGTAGCCGAGTGGCAATCTGAGACACCCTATAACCATGAGGTCACGGGTTTGATTCCCCAAAATGGGTGATTATATTCTTTGAATAGAGATTGGTGGTGATTTGCATCTAGAACCGATTGATAAATTCGTCTTGTTCAATAATTGTAATTGTAATGGTATATTTCATAAATTCGTCTTGTTCAACAATTGTGATTGTAATACTATATTTCATGTTTAATAATAATTAAAAAAATAAAAATCTTCGAATTAGAAAACTTTGCACACAGGGTCTTAAATTCAACAAGTAATCAATTCAACATTAACAAAATAGAAAGATTATTTTGGTTTGGACTTAGGATATTAATTAGTTTTTTTATACAGTATCACAGTTACAATATTCAGTTAAATAAATATTTATCGTCAATAAATCTTCAATAATTTATTATATAGAGGACATACATCAAGAGTCAAATCCGTAATTTTATAAATACGGAATGTTTAAGGTTGCCAATTGACTAAGAACACTTCAACATCATATTAATTAGTTCTTAAGGAGAAAGAAAGAAAAAGATATGAGTATGCACATGACTTAGAGACTAATAAAGTACAAAATTATTACTCCCATGGAAACATTTGCTTCTAAGTTCTTACACCAAACAAAAGGAATAAACAAATGAAGCCAAGATCCCAAACTAATTCTCACATACTTATGTACATATAAGCTCACCGTAGTAAAAACCTAAACTATAACTAAAACTACTATTTCACCTCAGATAATGTCAGGTGCATTTCTAACTTCTTCCTTATGATAGTCGTTATTAATCCTCCCGTAAAAATAATTTCTACTTATACTCTTATGAGAATCGTTATTAATCCTCGTGTAGAAGTAATTTATACTTATACTTTTTCATCTTCAAACTCATTCTCCATTTCAAATTCCTTCATCATCTGATCAATCTCGAAAATCAACTTAGAACTCGTATTCCACCTTAATCCCGAGGTTCAAATAACTCAAACCCGGTGATACCGGAGACAAAGGCGGAACCTCAAAGATAGTCCCCTTCCCATCTCCACAATCCCAGACCGCCGTCCAACTTGACGGCGTTAATGGCATTGCCGCCGTTACTTCATTTTCCACCTTAACAACACTTTGTTGTTCATCGTCATCTTCTTCCTTTTCACTCTTCAATTCTTTACTGGTACTTTCTCTCTCAACATCCAAGCCCTCTCTCTCCCTTTTCCGGCCACAGTCAACCGGATGCGCCACCTCTTTCTCCGGCAAAGAATTCGAATTCCCAATTTCGAGCGGGAAATTCAAAATAGCCTTGCTCCCCCTAAGCTTAAAGGCAGCTCGATCGTAAGCTTTCGCAGCATCTACAGCTCGATCGAACGTTCCGAGCCAAACCCTAGTCCCTTTCCGATTGGGGTCACGGATCTCCGCCGCGAATTTGCCCCATGGACGTTGTCGAACGCCTCTGTAATGCCTCCCGGAGCTCACTTTACCCGATTGCTCCTGATTGGGAATCGATTGGTGCCACTCTGGTTTAGTGTTTGCTTGTGGGATCGATATGTTGAGTGATGGTTTGACTTTCTGCCTTGTGGGATTCATCGGTGAGGTCGAGTTCATCACTGGGTTTGGTTCAAAGTCGAAGCTTGTTGTGGAGAAGGTGAAATCCGGTGAGAATTGGGAGTTTGAGGAGGAAGATATGCTTGAAGTTCTTGAAATTTGGGACTCTGAGGAGCAGTAGTTTCGATCGAATACGTAATCGTCGAAAAGGAGCTGTTTTATGGTCTGGAGGTACTGGTTCTCCATTCTTGCTCACCAACTGTTTGGTAAAATGCTTAACGAGCTAAAGAAAGACTTGGTTTTTTTTCCCTTTGTTTAGATGGGTAAAGTAAAGACTCTGTTTGAATTGTGTTTCTTTTATTGGTCAATCTTGATCTTTGTTGTTTGTTGGTTGAGTGGAAAATAGGGAGTGAAGTGGATGATTATATACGGGTCATGCAGTTCCTGATCTGGGTTCTTTCATGGCTGCTTCCATGGAAGAAGGAAGAAAGGAAGAAGCATCGTTTGAAGAGGATATATACAAATACAGAGGATGGATGAGTGGAATTGAATTCATATATGTGGGCTCTGATAGAGACTTTGATGATAATTTAGTTTTTCCTTGGACTTTTTAGTTGGGATATAGCTGCTGTGTGTCATTTTCATGGTTTATGCGACTTTTTTTGGGACTATAATGGTCCGGATGACAGTAACATAGTCAGACTCTATTGTGTATTCCACGAAGAGGTGTGTTTCCTCGTTGCTTCCATGATTTTAAACCATTCGTGCAAACTGCGTCTTTACTCTATACTTGCTGAAACAAGAAGAAGAATTAGATGTGGACGGGGTTTTTCTTAGTGGGAACTAGTTTGCTTGGATTTTACTACATGTTGTAGACTGTAGACTAGTAGTTTCATACACATGGAGGAGGAACTAGTTTACAAGAGTGACTTTTGAGAGCTAGTAGGGGCTGATTGGTATATAATTTGAATGGGCATCTAGATGGATTTTTGTGGAATTATATTTGAAAAGTAATTGAAATGAGGGTATTTTGTAGTGTAATTTAGGCCAAATCACTCTTTATCAAGCTAAATGAACCGATTTAAATGCTTTCTTAAACAGCCCCTTAGAATATGAGAGTCACAACTCATGACATAGTCACCGGAATTGGAAGTACAAGAAGAAGAGGAGGTGAAGCTCCCCATTGATTCAAGAACACTAACCAACCCACAGGCTTTCATTTCTCAATTTTGAATTCCTTATAGAGTTAATTCAAGTGATTTGAAAAAATTTAAGTAATAAGACCAATTACACATAACGTAGAATGAAAATATTCAAGTAATGGTGTAATAATAACTCAATTTCAAGTGAGAATTATATGTGAACAAAGTTTGTTTGTTGGAATGTTACTACTTGGTGTAGACTAGAAGTTTCACGCATTTGTTCAAGAATTTCGGGAGCTACTTGACAAGAGGGATCGACTTTTAAGAGCTACTTCTAGTTACAAAGAATGACTTGTAAAAGTCGTGGTGGAATGTACCGAAGTTCGAAATGAGAGAAGAGGTGAAGTCATGAGGATGGAACCGACCTATTGGTTTCATTACCTCTATTTGAACTATGTGCTTTCATTTATGGATTTTAAGATTTATGAAGCTTATCGCAAGTTATTCAAATAAAATCCAGCATTAAAATAAATCATATGTAATGTACGATGAATTTTTATTAGCGTTGATGGAATAAGGACTTAGTTCATGATATTACTAAAGACTGAATCAAACAAGTTTATTCGATATTATCAAATATGAAATTTATTATTCATAAAATTACTTTTTATATTGATTATAAACTTTGAGTTCGACCCGTCATCAATTTTGAGATGCTTGAGTAATTAATTCAAAAACTCTTATAAAATGGTTCTCGAAAAGACATGCACGCCAATAATATTCTGGACTATTTTCAATCTAGATTACATAAATACAAAATACTAGTCACCAACTTAATCGAAAAGTGTACATGTATTTGAGATCGGATAAATGGATTTTGATACATTTCGTCGCAGAAGACTGGAATTGTCCCGTTGAAAACTGCATTGTCCGCATTGTATTCTTTTTAGGTTCTTCCTTTCTCATTAACGACGAAATTAATGGCTATGTTAAGCAAATTCAACGAACATTATTAACTTTTATTTTAAGTTATTCAATATAATGACAAAAGTGATGATTAAACCTATCACGTATCTTGACTTGTGAATAAATAAATGTTGAAGTATCTTGAGACTTGAATGATACTCACAATGATTTATATTATTATATAGTTTAATAATCAACAAACCACCCTGGACTTCGTTCCGAGAAAATACCTTAGAAAGGAATCCGCCAATTAATCATAGCCGTGACGTTATTGATAACTCATCAAGGGGCTGTTTGGAAATAATTATAATCAATCCATTTGACTTGATAAACATTGATTTGGTCTAAAATACAATTCAAATACCCCGATTTTAATTTCATTCCAAATACAATTTTATCAAAATCCATCGAAATGCCCATTCAAATTCTATGCCAATCAGCCCCTAAATTATCATTGATTTTGTGTATCTGATCATATCTACGAAGTTTGAGTCTATTTGAACTTGGTGTCGAACTCAATTTTTTTATGTTATTCCTGGATTCGTTGTTAAAAGATTTGTCCATTTGAAATTTGATAAGAAAAGAACACTATAATCAGGGTGAAGCTAAGAACTTTTATTTGAGGGGCAAATTATATGATAAATTTAAAATGATATATATTTTTTAATATACACAAGTATGGGCAAGAGACTATATAAAACTAAACCGTTTAATAACTAATTTTAAACATTCAACATAAACTTCATTAATAGTATAAAATATCATTGGTGCTATTAATAAAACCACTTATATTCTCAAAAAAATTATTTTTTTCCATATCACAACAAAACTTATTTCGTTAACAACATACATTTTAATTAATAATATGAATAATTTTATTGATAATATATACTACTTTAAATAATTATCTATAAACTATCTCTCGATAGACTTTGTGATAACAATATAATTTTTTTTCCGTCTAGAAAATTAATATAACATGTAATTAGAGGAAGTGATTTCTTTATTGGACACAAATAATGGGTGCAAACTTAAAAAATAAAATCAAATCAGATACATACATTTTCTAAAACAATTAAAAGCTCGGGGGTTCGGCAGCACTCATCCGCACCCCCCTCCCTACACCTCTGATTATAATATCATTACAAGAAGCAATCGGACGGTTTGGTTTCAAATTTGAAATTAAGAAAGTTCAATTCGAGTTGAACTTTTTGTGCAGATTATGTACACAAAATTGCATCTGGAATTAAGTTTTCTTAATTCAAATTTAAAACCACACACTTTGAATATAATTGTATCCTTTCTTCTCAAGGATATATTAAAAATTACATACATACATATATATATATAAATAAATAAATGATCATTGTACAATTTCAATGGATGCTCATAAAATTGTAAAAGTTCGGAGTTTTAGTGCAAAAACGGATCCAAAAATCTAACTTTCGTGAGCGAAATAATTATATATATTAAATTATTTTGAAAGTTAATGGGACGAACATCAAATGCCCCTTTATATCCCTTCCTGGTTCTACACCTTTCAAGAATTGCGGTGATGGGATCCGAAATGATAAGAAAAGAAAGATTAGTGACTAGCTAATCTTTATAAGTTAGTAACATTTCAAGAATTGCGGTGATGGGATCCGAGATGATAAGAAAAGAAAGATTAGTGACTAGCTAATCTTTATAAGTTAGTAGAATGAGTTGCAATAAATTTTTAACTTCTTAAAAAAATAAAATAATAATACTCTTTTTTATCTCAAAATTTCATAATTTATCATTTTAATCGTCCAATCAAACTTTATACATTCGTCCAATCAAACTTCAGACATTACTAAAAATAAAGTTACTTTATCACTAACAAATAATAAACTATCTCAACTTTATATAAAAATTGTACATTTTATCATTAAAAATACACTTTTTTCATTTTTTATTATTACTTTAATTTTTTACATAAAATTACGTATCAATTTTAATGTATGAAATTTGAAAGTACGGAATTAGTATTATATAGGTAGATAGTACCGACTGTAATTAAGATTGCACGTGAAAAGACTATTGGACTAAAATGGTTTTCTTGACTTTTCCGCCATATAGAAAAGAAAAAGAAGCTCACTCTGTCTTCTCAACTGCAATACTGTAGTATATCTTTCACTTTAAATCTTTGGTTATATGCCATGCATGCACAATTGCTCATGAACAACATATATACAATGAAACTAATTCGGAACCTGGAAAGGTCGAATGATTCCATCTCCTTTTAAAATTTCTTCTCTCCTAGACTAAATCAGTAGTTGGAAAATTTCAACCTCAATTAAAATCATTAAGAATGTATTCTTTTATCTATAAATTTATTAAGTTTCATTTAATTCAGCAATAATTTATTACATCTTATTCTGTAATTATATTATATTCAATTCAATTCAAATCAAATTATTCAAGTTCTAATAATTACAGTTAAAAAAAACATACACTAATACAATACACAGAAAAGTGTCCCTATATATATCATATCGGGACACTAGCTTTATGTGGTTTAAGCCTTAAAGGGCCTTTCAAATCATGCTTTATTTGGATAATATTACACTGTTTAGTTTAAAATTAAAATTAAAAGTTTTTAATTAATTTTTATACATAAAAATCAATTAAAATTGAGTTTCTTGAGTTTCAATTCTACACCGAACTAAATATTATACTGTTGTAAAGTTCTGCACTCCAACATTACAATCATTTGGTCAGTAAGAATGATGGTAATCTTTGAACGGGTGGGAATACTAAAAGCTAATTCAGATTCTTTTTGATAAATGTCTGAAAATAATTTGAATTTGGTTTTCTCTGGACTCTTACAGACTTACAGTCATGCATGCATAAGCACACTAATAATTATTGATGGAAGAAACATTTGGATCCCATGTGTTTTCCGGTAGCTGGACGAACTAACTTCTTTTTCCACTAGTCATTTTTTGACTAATAGGCTAACTGGATAAATAACATTTGAAGATTTATGCACACTCCGTTTTGTTTGGAACTTTCCACTTTAATTTTTAACGATCAAATTTATTCAACTTTAATTATGAATTAAATTTCAACTGTAAATGTAAAATATTTAATTTTTAACATAATAAAAATTTAGCCCAAAAATTTTGACCGTCAAAAATCAAAGTGACAAGGTTAAAACAAAATAAAGAAAGTATGATCTTGATCATTTTTTAAAGATTAATAGGCCATCTGAAAGAATTAATATTGTGATTTTCAGTATAGTTCAACTAATATCATAAGAGGTGATACCAGTGGTGGAAAAAAATCAGTTTACTTATATACTCTCCATTCCAACTTGAATTCTTTTGGCTTTAGACACAAGTTTTAAGAAAAAAATAAATAAAGTAGGAGAGAAAGTATAACGACGCGGTCATTAATGGATCGAGACCCGGCTCGTTGGGTCGACAACGTTACTCATGACTAGCCCACCACTCGGTATGATATTGTTCGCTTTGGACCGGAGCCCGTACAAATTTATTTTTGAGTTTTTCTAAAAAGTCTTATACCATAGGAGATTGGTGTTCTACATATATACATGTCATCCCTTTCACTCACAAGTAATGTAGGATGTTGGGTATTACAATCTATCCCTTTAAATTATCGACGTCCTCGTCGAGCTTTTTTGGGTTGTCCCGGGACCAACCATCCGTGCAGGATTCTAGAGGTGGCTCCCACCGCCCATGCAGTGTAGACTTTGCCCGTATGACACTTAGTTCCCGCAACTTCGGATAGTCCCGCTCTGATACCATTTGTAACGATTCGGCCAATAATGTGTCGAGACCCACCCGTTGGACCGACAAGGTTACTCTTGGCTGGCCCACCTCTCGGTATGATATTGTCCGCTCTGGGCTGGAGTCCGCATGAATTTATTTTTCGATTTTCCCAAAAGACCACATACCATAGGTAATTAGTGGTCTACATATATACTCTTTATCCCTTTCACTCACGATATGAAATGTTGGGTATTATTAAAAATGATAAAGTAAAAAAATAGTGTATATACTCTTTATCCCTTTCATTCACGATATGGAATTTTGGATATTATTAAAAATGATAAAGTAAAAAATTAGTGAATAAAGTAAGAGATATATCTTTTTATTTAAGAGATGAGAAGATAAAATTAGAACGGATCAAAATGAAATAAGGGAAGATGAAGCTGAAACGGGTGTATATTTAGTACTGTCGAACAGATCCTGTATATACGAGCAATCAAAAGTCGTGGATTCTGTATACTTTATGTTGACTATTTGACTAAACATATAACAAGTACTACTACGTTATTACAATCAATGAATCGCAGTAACGTTGAGCTAGAAGTCAAATTTCAAAAACACGAGTCTTGACGAAACAACCAGGAAAGACAATCAGCAAGCTTTTGCCAATACTTTCAAATTTTGGATTTTGGAATTTTGTAAGCATAGCTTTTTCAACTCCATGTAAATCCTTCAGATATCTACACTCTGAGCTACGTATGCTACGTATGTATATACTGTAGGCCTCTATTAATATTTGTAATATAAAACAAAATAAAGAACCGATAACGTTCACATCTATTCGACGTACGAATTTATTCGTTTTATTCGTTTGAAACAGATAGTCAAACATTACATTCGTAATCTAATATGTTAGTTAATGAATCAAATAAATTCGATCCGTAGATTCAGATAAACGAACCAAATTCACAAATAAGAATCATATGATTAGCCATAGAGAATAGTGTTGGACTTGATGGTGAACTGAAACTTTCAATGTGTTGTTTCTTGTAAATTTAGTAGAGAGTTAGAAAAACGGAAATTACACATGGAACCCATAGATATGATGATGTTACATATATGGACCATAACGTTGCATATATCACGAATCACGTCACATGTTCATGAAAGTCATATTCAAGAAATGATGAGATTGGAATTTAAAAGTCGAAAGTTTATATATTTTATTAGTAAAAAATACTTTCACAATCTCTTTTTCGTCCAGCTCTATGCGACATGTCCAGAATGCCATTTGTGGATTCCAATCTAACAGATCATCACATTTTACTCCCGGATATGTTTCCTTACCTCCTCTGCTTTCATAAAAATCGATCACAAATAATTTATTTACAAATGTTACCAATTCAATCAGACAAAACATCAATTTTAATAAAAATATTATTTGTTAAAATATTTATATTCTTAATATTAATAATATTAAATATCCCGATAGAAATGAATTTCACTAATATAAACATTTTCACTAAATACTCATTTAGTTCAATTCAATTTAACTCTGCTTAGTTATATTTCTAAACTTCAATTTAGTTCAGTCCAGTTCACAAAATTATAATTGAAGATAATAGAATCTAACATAAACAATTTCTTTAAAATATGTATCGTCTCGAAATAAGTTATTTAGTTACATTTAAATTGTTGATTAGTTTGCATAGTAAAATCTATACAGATGTTGCATTCCCGTAAACATAATATCATTAATTCATTATGACCTCTTATGATGCTAATTAACTATTAGTTCCATGAATAAAATTTTGAAACATGTCATATGAAAGTCTAGCTGCATATTTCAAAATGTTCATTTTAATCTATACTCTACATTAAACAAATTAGTTAGTTTATCAATGTAATTAACGATTGGTTTCTCATCTATCAACCAATTTTACAAGATAAATATTTGTTCGTTTTTCATCTATTTACTACTTTTGCTAAAAACAGAACCTTTAAAGAACACCTGTTTTTATTTCTTTTGGAATTGTTCCTTAACAATGTTATGTTATAAGAGTAGGTCATCGAAACAAGGACGTGTCTTACACCAAGCACCTCTCCAAACATGCAACCTTTGCATGCCACTCTCATCAACACGTACCCCTTGCATGCCAACACGTACCCCTCTAATCCTCCTATATAAAATCCCCAATCTCTCCCTCACATCTCACAAAAATTACAATCAACTCCACCACAAAACTCAAAAATGCCAGTAACTGCACTATACCAAGATCCCAGGACCCACCACATGACCCCCCACAAACAGCCCCTCAGCCACCAGATGGTCAAGGCAGCCACCGCAGTTACCGCGGGAGGCTCGCTCCTCGTCCTGTCCGGCCTCACCCTTGCCGGGACTGTCATTGCGCTCACTCTGGCGACTCCCCTGCTTGTTATCTTCAGCCCAGTGCTTGTACCGGCTGCGATAACAACATTTATGGTGGCAACAGGGCTTTTGGCTTCAGGCGGGTTTGGCGTGGCGGCATTGAGTGTTTTGACTTGGATTTATCGTTATGTAACCGGGAAGCATCCAATGGGGGCTGATCAGCTGGACCAGGCTCGCGGGACGCTTGCGACAAAGGCGGCGGAGATGAAGGATAAGATGGAGAGCCATGAGAGTGGTGGTAAAAGGATTGGCCATTGATGAGGGTTTTGAGAATTTTGTTGCGCTATGTGTATCGTTCTGCTTCTTCGTGTTGATTGCATTTTGATTCTGTTGTTTTTTCCTGCTTCATGTTATATGTATCTGGTTCGGTTATATATGAGATAAGAGTTTTTCTTTTTCTTTTGTTATGCATTCGTGTTATGTTTTAATCTTGATAAGCTGATCGAGTTGTAGTACCAGCTTTATGTATTGTGCAGTAGATTGGGAATTAGGTTTTGTTTGTCTGTACTCCGTGCATGGATAGTTGTACATTGACAGTTTAATTTAGTTATAGCTCTGTTTCTTATAAAAAAAGAGTACTAAAAGTCTAAAACTTCAAATTTGGTTTTCAATCAATGCATCCTTCATCTTGTCACTGTAGTTATAGTCGATGTCAAATTTGGACATAGATTCAAAATCTTAAATCAGCATCAATTCTCAAATCGAGCATATTCGACAACGATATAATAATCCCCTATAACTTAAAACTGAATTTGCATAACATAATTCATTCAAGAAAAAGCCATGAATTGGCTAATGTCACATTTTACAAATTGTTCAACTTCAAAACCTACCTGAAAGGTTTTCTCAGATGAATTTGGTCCCCTCCGAACCCGACAAACTATAGATAAAGCGAACAAAAAGCAAACACCATACCAGACATGGGGTAGATAATGCAGCATCTCATAAGCAACTCATATAGAGAAATAACATGTTCCAGTTCAAAAACACATCTGCAATAACTCTAAATCATCATAAATGGTACAGCCTAAAACTACCAAAGCCAGTCCTGGAGAACCCCCCATATCCCTTGATCGAAAATTGAATTATATTGAATCAGGCATAACTTGCAGAACAGGAAGACAAATGCTAATGCTTTAATATCCGTAAAATCGCAACAGTTTTGGATAGCAATTATTCTTGTGGATGCTAAATTTAATCAGGCATCTTTGGATAGCAATTATACTTGTGGATGCTAAATTTAATCAGGCATCAAAATCACCTAACAATTTCTACTCTTTTAAGTGTGATAAGAAACCAGTCCCTTTCAGTAATGTTTCTATATAATTAGTTAAATCTTCAAGGGGACATGTTTAGCATTCAGCATCTGGAGATGATTCTTCATCGCATAAGTAGCAAGACTAATAGAATAAGAAGCTTACTGCAAGTGCTCAACATTTGGAGATGATTCATCCAGAAGATGCAAAGCAGGATGCCTAATGCTATGCTTCAAACCAAAAAAACTCGAAGCCGTTGTCTATAACTAACTATACTTGCAATTGCTAAAAAATTATCAGTCCCATTCAGTATATTTCCAGATGATCAATTAAATGTATAGAAAATCGAAGCTCATATTCTGCGTTCAACATTTGAAGATGATTCTTCATCACGTAAACAGCAAAACTTACAGCACAGGAAGCCCAATGCCAGTGCTCAACATTTGAAACTGATTATCACAAAAGCAGGAAGCTGCTATGCTCAAAACACATAACTCCAGCCGTTACTTGAGAACGCTAAAACTTAACCAAACCATGAAAGTCGATACCACACAACAATTTCTACTCTTAACAACTGACAAGAATCCCTTACCTTTCAGCAATGTTTCTAGATTATCAATTAGACGTATAAA
Source organism: Plantago elongata (assembly GCA_036897095.1). NCBI lineage: Eukaryota > Viridiplantae > Streptophyta > Magnoliopsida > Lamiales > Plantaginaceae > Plantago > Plantago elongata. Next base: position 121,221 of record JAYMSP010000013.1, read on the forward strand.
AAACCGAAAGCTCGTAAGGATTACTAACTTACTACCTCTTATCTCTGGTAACAGGTACACTATGAGCATACTCAAACACAAGAATAAACAGAAAAAAAAGCTGAAAAAGCAACAAACTGTAGAAAATATGAGTTAAACTACGGTTAAGCAGCTATACCAGCAGTGACGAATCTGCGATTGTATTGGATGCGCTTGTGGGCACGGCCTCTTGGCTGCTGCTTCTTGTCTTGCTTGGCGACCTTGGGTGTCTGTCCTCTCACCTTACCGGCACGAGCTAATGATCCGTGAACCTTACCTGCAAATCATTAAATTTTCATCACTTAAAGCAACAGAAATTCGAAAATTGAGTAAGTAATTGATGAAAGCTGGTCGAGTTTGCTTGTCTTACCCATGGTTGATTGCTTTTTCTGGTGATCGGAGATGGTTTAGAGCTGCCGGAGAGTGGTGGTGCTTCAGATTAATGTAGGGTTTTGGACGGCTCGAATTGGGCATATCTAAAGCAAATGAGAGTACAGCCCCAAAACTTTAAACAACCACTAATTGTTCGACTCCAACCTTTCCATAAGGACGATTATGCATGGTCATGTTAAAAGGAGTATAATTCTAATGTATGTTGATTTTAGGGTGAATATTTCGCATTACAATAGATAGGATCATTCAAAGAACGTAAAATCAAATTATAATAGATAGGATCATTCAAATAACGTAACGTAAAATCAAATAATATAATTAAAACGTGTACATTTCATAGTTAATATGAATTGAATATTGTAAGATTGAGTGATTTGTAGTAAGACCGGTACCGGTCATGTAGAAAAAGTAATGTACATGTATTTAAATTAAAATAATATAAAAATGCGCGATTAGCCACTCCACAAAAAACATGTTGAGCTTCACATCAAATTGGACAGGAATCAAACAACTTCAGAGAAACAGTCCAAAGGGCTCAAGCTTAACTCGACTCGTTAAATCAATCTGCTCTGTCATTGACGGAGTCAAATAATTCTTCCAATCCCCGACCACACCCTTCCTAAAATACAACTTGTTTGGCACGTTCGTACAAATCGACCCTTGTTTATTCACCTCCATCTCTTTCAATCTCTCCAAACTACATCTCCACAAAATGTCATCAATGTCATTCCCAGACACCTCTTTCCCCAAAAACTCCGCAATCTTCCCAACTTGCTCTTTTGGATCATTCCGCAATTCCTCATACTTGAGGAACAATATTTTGTCCGGCCTTTTACGACTCTCGGCCCAATAGCTTAACACATTGTCATAAAACGGCCCATATTGATGAACTCCCTCGCAAAAACAGTCCACTGCCTCTTGTAACGGAAATGGACCCTGATCCAGAAGTTTAGGGGCGTATATCAAATTTGTAAAATTGTTTAATCAAAGGAAAAAAAAAAGTGATGTAAATTGGTCAAAAATTGTAAAATTACAACATTTAGTATCATTTTAATTTGTCTGTGGTACAGTATAAATATATAGTGCTTCTTAATTCTTCTGCTTTATTCAAAGTTCAATTAAGAGTTTAAATTTGATAATTATATTAAGAATCATCCTTATAGTAATGTTTCATTTGTTGCCTAATCATGCTTAATATCATTTAATTTGTTGTGTTCAACTAACGAACTTCCTAGCTACGTGACTAAAATATTGAGAAGTATCATACTGATAGTTGATTAAATTACGGAAGAAGTTGAATAAATTGTTTATAAAGCAGAAATAGAAGTATGAAGAATTGATAAGTGATGTAAAAACATCGGCACGAGAATGGAAATTTAAAATGAAGAATTAGAGATATATTTTAATCTGAAATACCTGGTATGGGCTGAAAATGGAGTTGAAGAAATGCCACATGGAAACCAACGTATCTTTCGGATTCCGAGCTATGTAGACGATCTTCGTCTCCGAGTTCTTGATCGAATCAGGAAGAACCGTATATGGCAGGTGCGTGTGAAGCAGACGTGCCATGGAGGCATCATACAGATCGGTCAGTGGTGGTTTCGTGGAGTAGATGAGGCTTTCTATGGTTGGAACGTGGAAATGTGGGTTTTCAGTTGCTAAAACATCTTCGTCTTTGTCTTTGGTGGTGATGGAGAAGACGAGGGACTTGAGCCAAGTGGTACCGGTCTTAATCGGTGACGCGAGGAGGATGTCGTCATTTCGGGCCTGGAAGGTGGAACGGAACGTCATGGCAGGCTTTATCAGGCCGGGTTCGAACCAGGTGTTCTCCCACTGGCGGATCTCCAAAATGTTCCAGAAACGCACTTTTGGTAGCTCGTCCACCGAGTCTTCAACGTGTTCTGACATGGTTGATGATGGAACAAGGCTATGAATTAGTTTGTGGAGATCAGAGTGAAAAGGTTGTAGAGAAACGAATGGATGTTGACTTTGTAATCAACAGAAGGGATCAATACAACTGTGCAAATAAATAAATAATTGCATAGCTAAACGAGTCTTTGTATAATGTACAAATTCAGTGTCACTAGGCAGCGATTTGGACTTGGATAATGACTAGCCCTTAAGTAAATGTGTTGCGTGACTTTCTATCAAAAAAAAGAATTTATATCTGGGAATTGAGACGTAGAAAAGCTACGTCTATTGCCAAAAAATAAACAAAAGCTACATCTTTGAAACAGAGTTCTGACTTAGATTATAATTTATCCTTACGAAAGTTGACATTTAGGAGATTCCTTATAAAGCAGCCTAAGCATGTTACTGGACAGTGCCAATACTTTGGATCTCGATTTTCGAAGCTAAAACGATTCTTACTTGAAATTTGTTCGACCATTTAAGTATGTTGTAAACCTGATTTCGTTGGTAGGTTAGGATTAAGAAGAAGATTCACTCGCTCGGTTTGCAAACTTTGGCAACCAGTTACAAGTGGCTTTCAAGACTTCCAAGACAAAACAACCATGGACAAGAACATCACAATATGTACCAAATACAATGGTAACAATCTTGAACGCAAAAGAATTATTCATAAAAAAATCCAATTCCAACGGTAACAAGTCACCAAATTACAGGTTCCATTCCACACATACCACATTTAAATAAACTATGACATCGCAAACTGCGGTCACAACTAAGGAAAGTAAGTAAATTAACAAATAAACACTACACGAGTATGCAGTCGTTTGTAATTTGTACAGCCAAATATATTAGAAAGAATTAAACTACTATGAAGCGGAAGAGCACAGAGGCTGTAATGACATGCTGGAGACAGTCTTCTCCGAGTGGACCAGTAGGTAAGAATAGGATCCTTGGGGAACATTGTAGACCACTAAGAGGAGCAGCATCCACTGTTCTGGGCAACAGGTTGTCCGCGGATCTGCACAGTAGGTGGCCTGGCATTGTTTGAAGCAGGCTGACTGGCCATCCTGAAGTCAGCAACAATTTTTTTAAAGTTCCATGTGTCCAAGTTCACAAACAACAGTGTATGGTATATCACTGAAACATCAGTCATGCCCCATGTGTCCAAGTTCCATTTACAGATTTCGTTGAAAAGATATACTTTTCTCGTTTTGCTATTTTTGAAATTCTACTATACAAAAGTATGAACTACAAAAATAAAATTCCTGAACTTAAGAGGATAAGAAAACATCTACTATTGTTTAAAAAGAAATATTCGTGTGGAAAGTTCCATTATTCCTTGTAACTAAAAGTTTAAAACATTGTTTCATGCTAGACAAAGTGTGGTGGGAAATTTTGCAGTATACAACTAACTATAAACTCTTACTATATCTTCTTCCTTCTTTTATCCGGCTAGGAGCCTGTGTTTTGAAAAGCCTCAATTTTTTTACTTAGTAGTGTGTTGAGCTTGTGGATAAAAAGTTCACACAAATTTCCAGAGCAGAGACCCAGACAATTAGAATTAGAAGAAAAGCAAAATAAAACACAACAAACCTGTTCTTAATATCAGCAGCCATGGCCATGAAAGCCTGTTCAACGTTAGTAGCATTCTTTGCACTCGTCTCCATAAATGGAATGCCAATTTCATCCGCAAAAGCCTATAAAACAGCATACAGATGTATTCAGTAAAAGTTGTTGATCTAACATGATATTTCAAAGATTCGAATATTTCAACCATGCAAAAATAACAATACATCTACCTTGGCTGTTTCATATGGTACAGCTCTGCTTTCAGTAAGATCACACTTGTTTCCTACAAGAAGCTTGTTAACACTTTCACTTGCATATCGGTCAATTTCGTTCAACCATTGCTTCACATTATTGAAACTCTCTAAGTCGGTTGTATCATACACTATCTGCAAGAACAATTCCATGCAAATCACATTATGTTCAGGATGATGCCTAATTGATTAGAAGATATAGAAAAGCATCAAATAAACTCACTATGATGCCATGTGCCCCACGATAGTAGCTACTAGTTATTGTTCTGAACCGTTCTTGTCCAGCAGTATCCCACTGCAAGCACAATGAGTAAATTGAAAGTGAAAGTTCTCAGTATACTTCCTCATTTAACACCCATGTATGTGAGAAGGCACAAAAAAACACAAGGAAAAGGAGAAGAGAAGCATATTCAAGAGAAGGTATCCTTACAATTTGAAGTTTTATGGTCTTCCCATCTTGCTCAACAGTACGGATTTTCTGTACGAACAAAACAACACGATGTTTAGAACTGATTAAGCAATGCAAAAGTCAAATTACAACCAGTTAAGCACTTACGAAGTCGACACCGATTGTGCTGATGTAACTGTCCAGGTAAGAATCATCCTGCAAAAGGGAAGAGAAAGATCAGTGACTGCCCCAGATTCCCCAATATGCAACAGATGGAAGCAGAGGAAACAATACCAATAAATCTAAAGGAGCAGCATCTAAATTCCAGACTCCAACTAGATTCCAACCAGCATATAAACTTTGCAGCACATTTAATTGGAAGATGAAAAGTTGGGAACAGATACAATCCACATGCTGACTCAGTTGCAATACAGATTACAGAAGGGTGCAAAGATAACATATACTAGTAAAATATAATACAAATATTATTGCTGCAATAAAATAATGCCAAACTGCCCCAGGAACAAGACAATGAGACCAATTGAGGTCTCATTAGGAGGAGGTGACAGCTAAGCACACAAGGATAGTGTGCAATTATTTGCAGTGAAAAGAATGCAAACTCGTTCCATTTACTTGGCAGTGAAGCCTAATTACTTTTGAGTTGTAAAG